>MPNW01000048.1:127066-187723 GCA_011800805.1 Hirudo medicinalis
ACTCAACGAGCATGTGCAGAATTTTTAATACCCTGGGACATCTCTTGCAGAGGAGGTAGGGGATCCCATTCGGTCCTGGTGCTGACCTGTTTCTGGCTTTTCTGACAACACTCTTGACTTCCTCGTAAGATGGAACCGCTAAATTGAAGGAGTTTGTCGGCAGATGGACCATCGGAATGTCCTGCCTCTCGCCCATTGGAACGCCGCGGAGGTCATCACTGTACGTTCTTGACAGATGCTCCTCCAGTTCTGACTGATCCACTTTTAACTATTATAACTACTCCTTAGCTTCCAAATCTTCAACCAGCAACCAAAGCAGTGTTGGACTTTGAGAAGGAGAAGAGAGACATTGCGCAGAGGTCGACCAATGTCGTTGTGACATGGCTCACACCAAGACAAGGTGTAAACGACTCTATTCATATGGCATTGGAATCCATGTGCCCGTTAACATCTAATTAACATTGGTGTGAGAAATGCCTCTTAATCTAGCTAATTCAGTAAACACAAAATAATTACATAATTTGAATACAATTATTAAATTGCATTACATAACATTAAAAATAAGAAATAATGAAATTATAGCACATCATTTTTTCTGACAAAACATAGCTCCTCCCATCACGAATAATAATTATTTTCAAAACCTGGGTGGGCACTGGGCGAAGGCCTTCAGCCTCCATTTCGCAAATTTTTGCTGATTATTCGCTTTAAATATATGGATCACCGATTTTTGATTGTCTGGCATTTTAAATCCAAAATTTTTTACTTGCGCGATTAAATAATGTTCCAGTGGCTGGGGATGTGTTCATAGCAAAAACCAAGACACCTGCCCTTCAGGATTCAAAGATTTTTATGCTTCCCAATGGTGGCTTCAGAAATTCAAGCGAATTCATTGGTATCAGAAAGTGCTGGAGAAAAGCTGGATTTGAGTTTTCAGAGGACAATGTTGCCATAAACAAAATCCCTGTCTGGACTCCCAGGAAGCAAATGATACAAATGAGCTGTCAACACAGTTTAGGGAATTGCGGCAGCGATTAAGCGATAAAGTGCTTTCAACAGCACGTGAATATATTAAACATGATGATGATGTGGCAATTTATACCAGTGAACCTAATCAGTCCTCAGTCTCAAAAACAAAGAGGAAATTGTAGACTTATATGAATTAAGTAGCAACGAAGAGGAGAATGCACCTTGTGATCCCCACAAAAAAAGTCTTATAAGTCTCAATGTGCTCAACACATTTGACATGAATTCAATATTATCCAGTGACTTCCACCAACATCCGTCAAATATTTAAAGTGAAATTTTAGACCATTTTACATCTAAAATGAAGCAGAGGAGTCTTTTTTAATTTAAAAACTATGAAAACAACCTTTCACGTTATGTTTTAATTATGCTTAAAATTGAATAATAAAATTTAGATTATTGAAAAATAAAGTTATAATGACTCCTCATTACAAAATTCCATTAAGATTACAAATTAAGATTATTTTTTGGTTTCTTGCAATTTAGTTATAAAGTTTTGTCGTATTTGTAATACAGTTAAAAATGATGAGATATTGTTTATCCCTAACAGTTCCTAAAGCAGGAGTAATTGGCTATGGAAGCTACTGGTTAGGTGACGGTCTTCCTCTATCAGGAGAGAAACAGAAACATAATAGAAAACTGTTGATTCCCGTTTTTAATTTTAATGTGCTTAAGACGAACATCATTGCCAAAAAATGGATCATCCAAATTTCTTCTGGTGAGGATATTGAAGAACTGGTTTTGTTTTTTTATATCACTTCCATTCATTATCAATAACCACTTAATAAAATTTCAGGATTAGATTACCAGACTTGACATCATTGGCCCAGTTCAAGTGTAAGCTTAATGGTGATGCTCAAAGATATATTTAGACTTTTTGCCAAAAAAATGTGCGACTTATTTTCGAAAATGGCAGTAGAAACAGACATATGATCTAAATTCTAAAGGTTTTCTGATGAATAATGTGGTGTCTAGTAGTTGTAGCACTAGTCATACTAAAATTCCTTACTTGTACTTGACAATGCCATTGAAGATAATAATAGATTTAAGACTCCAGTTAATGAAAAACAAGGCCTCATTTAATAATGGTTTATGCTTTATTTAAAGTTTTAAAATCTAGATTCACCTGTATTTTCCAAACCATTTCTCATCATATGGACTGACCCATTTACGGCATCCAAACAAATTGTTTTGAACACAATCTTTAAATGAGAATGGATTCAAGTTTGTTCGCTCCAAAAGTTCTTGGAGTTTTATCTCCTTTTCCAGACTTTCTTGGCTAACAACATCTGCACTAAATGGCAACTTTTCAGCTACAATTCTTAATGTTGCATAGGCTTCAGTATATCCAATGTTGCCTCCAAACTCAACTACAATCCTACCACTCCTGACAGGAGTAACAAAGTGGTCAATATTTCCCTTACCACCACCCATTCTATGACCTTGTCCTTTCTTTGTTATAGGCTTCCATGGAGGATCTACTCTCCATATAGCAAAACAACGGGTTTCATCCATATTCTTGTTAATGGTGTTTCTTATCATTTCAAAGTGGCCATGCTTCAATTGCCCTCCACCCAATGCCTTTAATTAAATAAACAATTTAAAATACATGCCTTTGAAGCCTGAGCCATGAGCAAAAAGAAAAAGATCTAACTCTGATTCCAAACTGTTTGTGTAGCAAAAAAGTATGAACTTCTTCAGGTCCTCTTAGATGGATCAACTGCTTAGTCATTTTTTCAAGTCTAGAATTCAATGCTGGTGGTACTTTTTCCATTATTTTGAGCTTCCTCTGTTCGGGGAACTCAATGTCTGTTGTAATCAAATAATTATTATTGCTCAAAACTTTTGTTTCAATGTTCTATGCTTAAAGAGAATGTGAAACCAGATTTATTTAGAGTAGAAACAAATAGAAATCAAATTGTTCAAACAGGTCACTTAAAAACTGACCTTTGGGTATTTCATCAGGCAATTGTAGGTCATGCAATTTTGTTATGACCATAGTGCTGGAGCTCCTCAATCCCACATTCTTCATTAAAAAACCTTTAAAATTTAAATCATATTGTAATCTCTTTTAGTGTTATCCAATAACTAATACTGCACTCAGCACATTAATGTAAAACAAATAATTTGTTAAGCTGCACATTCTGTACATATAAACCTGTGTGAGCTATTAAATACAGAACAAATACATAAGTGTGGTTGCCTGTATCTTCGCTTTGTAATAAACTAATTTCGACATTTTTAAGACATTTAGTTACATTTTTCTCGGCTATAAATACTACTTTGATGGTCAATCGAAATTGGACGTTGGGAACAGAATCGGTTAAAACAAGTAAAACAGTTCATGAATATAATTTTAAAAATATTACCAGATCTCGCTAAACACCAGATCGACATCCTGTGGGCGCTAACAGGTCCAACCGCAAGCCGACTCAATAATATAAAGGATGAGTAAAAGTGAATGCTTAAATTTAAACGTATTAATTAATAATAATGAAAAAGTAAAAAATGTGGTTCAAAAGTAGTTTTAACATGAATAAATTAATTTAAAAATTATCTTACAAATTATTTTTAAAAGCAGTTTAAAATATATTGATTCATTTTGAGATTTGTAGATAGAATCTGACAAAAACTTAAACATTTTATAGACGATATTAAAGTGGATAGTCGCTCAAACTTAGCAGTGTTGAAAATCGATAGCAGACAGATCTGATTTTATTATAAAGCAACTTGTGACATTAAAGAGACGGCCCTAGTTTTTCTTCTATATAACTTTTTTTAAACATTTTTTTAAAAGTATTAAATGTTTAAAATGTTGAAATGAAATAAGTTTTTAAAGTTCTCCGTTATTAATGTTGTTGCATGGAAATTGTGATAAATTTATAGCAAATGTCATTTATTATCATATAATCTGGTTTTAAGCTACATGGCAATGTGTAAAATAGGTAATTAAGTTATATGTAGCTAATTAACAATATGCAATGCATGCAGCGGTTGTTTCTTTTTTTTGTCTGCCGGATTGGTGGGTGCTATGGATGGCTGTGACATCGGATGTTTCAGCATTCCGAGGTCGATATCCAATAAGTTTTCGACGTCAGTTATATAAATCGGCGACGTAAATCTGTGGAAGATGTACGATGATGAAGACGAAGTATACATAGTTCCTCTAAGGGAATATGAGGTGCCATGGTGGGCAAGATGGTTACACTCTTTACCACATTTGGATCTCACATTCGAATCTGTCAATTCCAGTTATAATCTCAATGATCCCAAATATAGGGAGGTACGGTGTTTTATCTGCGTTTAATTTTGACATTACAGATTTTTGACATGGAATTGATGCTTATTATTTGCTGGTGGATGTATTTACCATAGAACAGCAACAACTTTTAAAAATTTTTTGCAGTCTCTGATGTTTTGGGTGGCAATACCAATTCTTTGGCTTCTACTGACACTCTTCCTATTCCTTGTCTACTTCTGCTATAGGTGTTGTCAACAAGACCCTAGCAAAAGAAGGAAATTGTCATGCTTAAAATGGACCTTGTCCGTCTTGACTGTGTTGTCATGGTTGGTTCTGCCTTACATTTTTGTTAATTTGAAGCATTTGCCTTAAGATGCTTGTAGAACTAATTATTAATAGACTATTCAAGTTATTTGTTGTTTTGAAAATTATTGATATACCATAATTTCTTTGTGTAAGAACTGCCATCTTAATGAGAGTTCATTTATTTAATTTACTTTATAAAATGTAAAGCGTATGAAAACAAAATTTTAAACACTTGATTTTGTATAGAACAGGAAATGGTAATTCTGACAAATTCAGAAATAGTTATGATTGTCAGGGTCAAACTGATCATATCCTGCAGTTAATGTTTGTATTAACTTTGTCATGGAGGAATGTAAATTCTCCATTATTGATCAAGTGTTTTATGCTATTGATCTCCCATTCTACAGTTCTACATATATAAATTATATATTATATTCTACATATAAAAATTATAATTTCTACATATATAAATATTATAATTTTTCAAGTGATGCCTATTCTCACTTTATTTCTATTGTTACTTTATGATTTTATTCAGATAGATTACATTCAAAAAATTGAATCCCATTTCTTCTCTTGCTAGTGGTGTCATAGGACTTGGCATATATGGAAATGAAGACACAAACAAAGGAGTTAACAACATCATCATTGCCACCAATGACATCATGTTCACAATAAATAAGATCAGAATGCAGGCATGTTTAGCATTTTGTAACTCCTTGAAAGACATTGATTCAACATTTAGTTTACAAGAATGTTGATTGCAACATGTTATCTAATGTCATAATATTAACTACTTATTAGCATAATAAGAGACTTTATAAAAAGCTTTCCAGTGGTTTTCCTCATGTACTTCCACATTGCAAGTAATTCCTTTTAAAGTCCGATGATAACGAGTTGACGATCTTCCAGCTTAACTTGCATGCATAGGTTGCCTTCATTGAACTTATTTTGTAACTAGGAGCTTTGCTCATGTCATAAAAATAGTGATTGTGAGTGCTGGTTATAAACATTTTTAATGGTTTGAAACTTTGGATTTGTCCTTGTAAAAGTGAAGCTTCATGATTAATGATGATGTTGAAAATATAAGTGGATAGGGATGTGTGCATGTGGACAAGGATATTCCATCTTTAGTGATTGAATTTTCACCTGCTCAGATAGCACAGATTCACAAGACGACCAACAACACCATCACAAAGGGTCTTGAGGAAATGACGAGCCTCTACAAAAGTTTCTCCTTGCACAGGACACCCAGGGATTTTCATGTAGCTGCTGAGAGAGCTCAGCAGTTTGCCAGGAGCATCCAATCTGGACTGATGGACATTCTCAGACGACTTCAGAATGTGGATTACATGTCCTTTGTATCCATGGCCAAGAAATATGAAACTTATAGGTTGTAATAAATTTGTACTCGCTTCAAATGTCTAAAAAAAAAATAAGCTAATTTCTTTGTCTTTAAGTAATTTGTTGATATAAATTGCTGATAACTTATTTGATTGGTGATAGCAGTTGATAATGACATGTAACACTAGAACTTTTGTAGCAGATGCATTAAAAGGTTGAAAATGTATTGTATTTCTGTGTGCTATTTTGATGTATACAGAGGAATACTAATTGTTAAAAAGTACCATAACATTGCTCAGGAGACTGGCCACTTGGGCTGCATTCTTTTGGTTCCTGGTTCTCTGCCTCATACTTCTTGCTGGCATAGGTCGAAACTCAAAGTGCACCCTTTTGATGTTAGTAAGTTTAAATCATTAAAGCAGCAAGAAATTGATTAGCAAGGTTTGATGATTCACAAGATTGGATGAATTCTTCAAGTGATTTTATTATTACTGGGTTAATCTCGATTCGTAAAGCTTCAGAAGATGCAAGTTATCACGACCGTTAACCTTTTGTTTTTGTTTTCGCTCGTTCAATGCGTTCAACGAGATTTGTATTGTGAAGTTTCACTCTTGTTCAGGTTTTGTGCATTTGGAATATTCAGTCTGGTGATGAGTTGGCTGTTTGCTGGAGTACATCTCGGGGTGGCTGTGGTGAGTTCCCGATTTATATTTTAATTTGTATAGCTCAATAATATTCAAAATATAATATTTTAGTTTGAAGTTAAGATTGTAATAATTTTTGTGATGTTAAAAATTGTTCCACGTAGCCTTTCGTCATTAGGTCGCACTTGGATTTTCAGTCATTGATTTACAATTAATTAATTGTCTTCATTAATAAACTCAGAAAATTCAATGACTCGAATCGCAACTTATAATATCAACTCACGTTTTCTTAGGGCATGGGAGATTTCTGCTCTGATCCCAATCCAGTGATGGAAAGTTACATTTCAGATCACGTGGAAATGTGTTGGTTACTATTTTAAAGTTGTTGTGTTGCATGAATTTTCCAGTAAACTTGTGTTTTTCATTTACTCCTTGTTTAGTTAAGTAAGGTCTTTGCCACCTCAGACACTATACCATCTAAATAAGACATAGTGAGGTTGGCACCTTAACGCGATTACATTTTGATGATGTACTAACTAGGCATGCACTGGATAGCAAATTTTACCGGACGTCAGATGCCGGGTAATTCTGGATAGTTTACTTACCGGATCCAGATACTAAATATTTATCAGAAGATATTATACCATGATAAGTCATGAAGTTTAAATAAGGGTCGGATAATGTTTATTTTAAGAAATGTGAGTTGCTTGACTCTCTGACATCAATCGACTCCCGTTGCCTGAGAGTACGTCTGCAGCAGTACTGAAAAGTTGCTCACTTGCAGCACTGCTTGATGGGGTTCCAAGTAATGCCTAGCCCAATCAATCAGAAGTGGAAAGCAATGTCAATGGTTCAATGTCAATGTCAATATCTTCGAGGCCTTGAAGGCTTTGTTGAATATGCAGCGATCATTTTTCTTCATAAAATGTCGACTCCACACTTCCTAGGTTTTGATTTTGAATTTCAGCTTGTGTTTATCAAAAAATGCTTCCAAGTAAAACTTCTAATGTGATTAAGAGAAGCAGCCATGATTAAACCAATCTAAAAGTAAACTCAGAGATGTCATGTTGTGCGTCGAAAAGAAACAGAAAATTTTTTCTAAATTTAAAAAGCATTAAAAAGAAACAAACACATTACAATGTTCTGGATAGCACATTACAATATTTCTGGATAGATGGTGTCCTTTGCATGCCTAGTACTAATGCCCTTATAACACTCTGTGTCGTCCAATGATTTGTTTTGACTCAGACATTAAACATCAACTAATTATATTAAATGACATTGATGCGTCGTTTTTGTAGCTGTCATTCAGTACTACATCAAGTGTGACAGCACCATTGCAGCAAGCCCTTTTAATGATGTAAGTCAGAAACTGTAGGATATTAATCTAATAATTACAACTAATTCCAGACAATTAGTTTTCCTCGATATTAATCATTAATTGATAGTAATAAATTATTAGATCCTAAAGGCTTCCATGGAAAACATCAATGAGGCCAATACCTCGTTTATCAAAGCCCTTGCTTCTGCTAATCTACAGGTCTCCAACTATGAGGTTTGCAAACTTGCTTTTTGGAATTCCATTGCAAAGTTTAAAAAAATCTGTTTTTGCATTTTATGTTTGTTTATTTTTTCTGTTATAAATTTTGTTTAATATTTGTTTTATATTTCATTGGTGATAGTATATTTTATATTTTCATATAATATATATATTATATTGGCTGCCGTGGTTGCGTTGCATCATCACTCTTGGGAATATATGCTTGATGCTATGTGGTTCTATATAAGTTGCATTCCACAATTATTACATTGTTCTTTGCATGTTTCAGTTCTGCAACATTTCAGTCAGAGATTTTAATTCATTTTCACACTAATAATAATGTAATATAAAAATGCATGGTAATAGTACAACTACTAAACAATTTTAATCTTGACAAGTTATTAGTGGTTAAGTCTGTGAAGCTGAGTTTGTTATTGTTTTTTCCATAATAAATTATTTGTTTTGATTCAGCTAAGCAACTCCAAGAGGCTGATGGAGTCAGGACTTATGGATGTGAGGGGTCTGCTCATGTCCATCAATGCACTCGTTGAATGTACCAACCTGCACAAGGATTACGTCGACGTAGTCGAAGGAGTTTGTTATTTCACCTTGTGAGTTGGTAATCATCAGTATTTTGCGTGCTTTTGTGAAAAACATCTGAGATTCATTTATAAATTCCCAGACATGAATTGCAATTACAATGCAATAATTATCATGCGATCACAACAACAGCAACCACTGCAATCAGCTAATTTCACTTAATTGATGCATTGAATGTCTGCAATCAATTAATGCCATTAATTTGACTTTAATTTGTTCTCCTGAAGACCTGGAATCCTGTTCATGTTCTTGTCGTCGGTGGCAACCGGGTTGTTGTTCTCGGTCCTTGTTGTCGTTTCGTCAAAAACATGGAGAGTTGTTGGCATAAGGTAACATCCTTTTCACTGGAATGTTGGTTAAATGAGGAGCATTGCTTAATCTCTTGTGAAGGGCAATAACAGAAACAAAAGGAATATGGCAATTAATGACTTGAATATTGCTATAATGAGTTTCAGAATTTTGAATTGCTTCTGTGGTAGCAACATTGAAATAATTTGTAATTCAAAAATTATTTGTAAATTTAGTCAATTAATTAGAATTAATTAGTAATTGTGAAATATTATTTTGTTATTAATTAATATTAACTTTTTATTATTGTTGTTACTGATATTTTACCAGCCCATTATATATTTACTAATACAACCTATTAAGTGTTCTTTATTTTCTTCCTTGCCGTTCCTAAATCCTGTAGTTATGATGATGATTCTCCGTGAGTTGTTGTGATGTTTTCATACGGTTGCTTGATTTTGGTTTTCATATTAATGAAAATTAGTTCATTTATTAAAATTATTATTTCTATTCTGTTTGCACTTATTTTAACTATTTGTAATCTTGAGTTGACAGAACATTTCATTGCAAATATCATCATTTCATTCCTTCTCTTTCATGTTTTCAGTGATTATTTCTGAAACATTTCTAAAAAAAAATCACAAAATTTTTTTTTTATTCATTATGTACTCATTGACCTCCACAAAATGACCATTGCAATGGATACTGTTGGTATTAAGCAGACATTATACAAATGCTCACATCTGCTGCAGTATGAACCTTGTTGCTTACTTGAGAGTAATTCTGTAACTGTTGCTTGTCAATTATTTGTTGCTAACACATGGTTGTGCACAACAGGAAGTCGTACACTGATCAAGATGATGATGAAGGGGGACCTTTCATGTCTCAACATCTTCAGCATCATCATCACCACCACCACCAGGCACCCCCTTCACCATCTTATTATAGGTTGGATTTGCTTTCATTTCATATATATTCTTATGAATGTAAGTAAATATTGTAAATATTGATTTAAGGTATATTGATCTTATTGCATGATTATTTTATGACTTGTTTCCAGTTGCAAATTGGCCCATATTTCACTTCGATAAAGTTTAATTTCTATTCATTAAGCTTTCTTTTTTGTGTTTCATTGATTTTCTTCACTTGCAATTATTTGTTAAGCAAATTCTCACCTGCAGATTTGGGATCAATGAATCCTTTGAGAGCTCATTCTTGTGAGTTTGGAAAGGTGCAAAGACATTTAAGCAGTTTGCAAAGAGTAATGTTTTCAGATTGAAATAACATCCTGCATTTGACCACTAATTGTTAACTATTAGTTTAAACTTCTGAAATAAAGATTTCACATTAAATCTCTTTACATGTGAAAAGAGGTGTAATTGTTTTGCACACAATCATCACAATCATCTCCACCATCATGTGATATCAATTGTCGATAAAGAAGAATTGTTTCAAAGACAGGTCTATTGAAAGTGCTCTTGCATATCCAGAGAATAATTCAATTTGTTCAGGACCATTTATATACCACCTACTTCTAAGAAGTTGTTCTAAGAATGCTGTTATTGTCCAAGATAAGATGGTGGTGTAGCTTCAACTTCTTTGTTGTTGAATGCTCAGAAGCACATGATTCTTGAGGCCACACTAAGGAAATATTGTTCATAATTTGATGTAAAATGGTTCTTGCATTCACTAATAAATAACATTAATGTCATAACTTATAATATAATCTAAAGTTCTTTGCATGACATTTTGGATAGGCAGTTGAAGTTATGACCACATAAAACTCAACAATATCCTCATTTTAGCTTATCATTAAGAGTTGAAGCTTACTTAAACTATTTTATAAAAAGTTGTCATTATACACACATTCATGTTCAGTTTAATTTCTGTTTCATGTTTTATTTAAGTTTTCTTTTAATTGGTTTGAAGTTAATTCATTTTTCTTAATATTTGTTTTATTTTGTGGTTCCTTGTGTAAGTTCTTTATCTAAGTGTACAAATTTTGAGTTTGAAAGATATTTTCTCATTGTGAGCAGAAATGATTTGTTACATTACTAGGTTGTGGATGAATGAAAATGGATTGCTTAGGAGTTTTAAAAGAAGTAAATACAATGTCCCCTTGAAATTCCTGATCAGGCTTTTTGTTTGTTACAAGTTATTTTACTGACAAGAAAGAGTCATTGAGTTGCTCTAGAATTGTTGCATGGATGCCTCCATCTAAATCATACGATGCATATTATAATATTATACATTATGTTGTTACAAGGTTTTTAGGATATTGTCAAAATTCAATTTCTTGCTAATTATTGTTAGTATAAATTTGTTCAATAAAAGAAATAACAAACCTCAACTTTGTTCTTAACAAACAGCTTCCCAAAGAACAGGCAAACTACTCACATAGCCACCCACAACAGACGAACTACCCCTCCACCTGCTGTGAGGAGTCCTTCTTGGCTTAGTTAATTTAATTATATTACATTTATTCCTTTCTTAGTTCATTCTTTAATGCATTCATTTTGCATCAAATTTGTGTTATAATAGTGTACTAAATATAATTTTTGATTATTGAAAATAAATTCTAATCTAAATTAACTTTTAAATGGTTTGCAGTATAACAGTAATGAGTTCTACAGACAATACAGCGATATGAGTGCTCCTGAGGAGGCCAGAGTTGATTATACCATCAGAGAATCAAATGCTTAAAGCTTTATCATCATCTCCATTATTAATATTGTTGTTGTTGTTGTTGTTGTTATTATTATTATCAACATTATTATTAGCATCATCATTATTATTATTATTATCATCAATATTGTTGTTGTTAACTAGATATTGAATCATATTACTTTGTTTTTGAATGACTTTGGTTTTATAATTTATGAGTACTTCACTTAACAATGCTGAAGGACGTTCAGTGGGAAAAGTTTTCAATGAATCCTTCACAGGTGTGAATTGTTACTCATGTGTCTCAGGTCACAAAATTATGAGCTGATATCAACTTCCAAGTTTATCAATCCTTATTTCATTCATCATGAACCAAATTTGATAATCCTTTGTTAGCTCAAACAATAAATTTTTGCAAGTTTTCAGAGGTGACCACTTTGGCTATTTTTTCTCACATTTTTTAATATTTCTTTATTTTACTCAGGTTCATGACAACCTTTTTATCAATTGTTGCCAAATTTTCCTTTATTCATTCATTTATGCAGAATGATTTTTGTACGGTCTGAAAGTCAAACATTTCTACATCTTTGCTCATTAAGTCGCTTTAATCTCAATCTTAATTGAGATTTTAAGTTAAAAGCATAATTTTTTTTTTAACTGAAAACTCCGAGTCAGTAATTTTGTTTGCTTGCATACAAGTTGATGCTTGCTTTGTACAGCTGCTAAGCATCCTCATTGAAATGCAAATTCAGACACAGGGAGAAGGAGAATATTTTTGAAAGCTTTGATGGGTAATACATTAATGTAATGTATTGTAATGCATGCAATGTAATGTAAGCATTCACTGAGATTAATTATTTGTCTCTTGACAAATGGTTTTTTTTTATATTTTGTATTAGATTCAAATTTTTATCTCATTTTAAGGTATCCCTCTGAATATTTCAACCAATCCTAGAATTAAAGTGAAAAACGTCGTTGCTAGATGCTGTTGTTTTCTTTTCTTTTTTGTATTTTTCAATGAATCTTCCTTGCAAATTTAAGAATTTGCGAAACCACACAAACTGTTTCCAAGAGCTGGGAAAAGAATTAATGGATGCGTCTTGGTGTTAAACTGTTTCAAGTTTTGGTCTGGCCTGGGGTGGATGCAAGTTACAATGATGTTAGCAATGTGCTCCATCCGTATGATTTTTGTGATTCCAATATTTTCTTATCCTATCTTGCACCCCTGTCATGCTGCCATGTTGAATGTTGGTTTATTTCTTGAATGCAGATTACAAGTGTCACCATTAGTCATTATTTCATTTTTGCATCAAGCTTTTTTATTTTAAAACATTTCATTTTGCATACTCAAACACCTAGCTTGCAGAGGAAATGTTGCAAGTGTTTGCATCTTGTGCATGTTATGTATACACTGCAGAAGAGGGGTTTGGTGGAAGACACCAAATGCGGGCTCTGTGGAACCGAGACACTGCATCACGTGCGACATAACCAGGTCCTTCGAGAAGTGTGTGAGGCCGCAAAAGCAGCAGTCTCCAAAGCAAACTCGCGCACGATCGCTAAGCTGCGAAAGATTTATTTATTGCGCGAGGGCTTCGCACACCTCTGCAAAAAGAGATGTCAAACTCTCAGGCGAGACATTATTGCAGAGGCAAACGACCGGACCGTCGCAGCCGACCTAGAAGGGATGAGGCGTAGTACCCCCAGGTGCTGATAGAAAGTGGCAAGAGGCCGGACTTGGTGCTCGTGTCGTCGTCGACGGATGCCATCATTCTGGTGAAGCTGACTGTACCGTAGGAGGATAGGCTTCAATACACCAACGCGCAGATAAGTATGCAGATCTGTTGATGGACCTGGAAGCAAAGGGATACCGGACAGACCTCTTCGCCATAGAGGTTGGCGTAGTCGGCAGGTCGACTTATGCTTTCCTCGCAAAGATTGGATTGTCTAGCCGAGAAAGAAAAAAGGCTGTGACAAGGATGTCTGAGGTCGCAGAAGCGGCATCATTCTGGATCTGGCATATGAGGAGCCAGCAGAAGTCTTAAAAGGCCACTTCAGGAAAGCCGGAGAAAGTCGTAGGCCTCAGATATAAATGAACAACGACGGGGCCAAATCATTGGCCGAGAGACGCGGTATTGTCGGGTGAAATGGGCCGACCGCGTGCTTGCAAAGCACTATGGACTGCGGACCAAACCGCGGTCGCATAAAGGCCCGCGGTCATGTCCCGAAAATTTCTATCTCCAGCTGCCGCTACAAAGAAATTATAAGGCCCAGTTTGCGTGTATTAAGTAAACGATGTGAAAAAGCTACTGAGAGCTTTCATGACCGCTGTAGGCAAATGGGGTGGATGCGATCGACATAAAAAGCCAAAGAGAACCTCGCATAGTCGAAGATTGCAGGTTCAAAGCAGGTAGTATGCGACGTGAAGAAGCCATTGAGAGCTTTCGGAGTCGCTGCAGTCCAGGCAGCAGTGACCGGCATCAGAAGGCCAAAGAGAGCCTCTCATAGCCGTCAGTAAGCATTGGGTTCCGAAGGATAAAAACCGACAGGGACATCCGGCTAATCACCGGATGAGCCCCCCGAAAACGTCAGGAGATCCAAAGGGCCGAAACGCTTGAAGACGGGGAACCTCCTCTGAGGATCCCTGTCGGAGCTCCAAGGCGGAGTATTAAGAAACTGCTACACTTGTTTTTGCCTTTTGTTTTAGAAGCACTTTGGAAACTATTTTATTTTAAATGTTTGCATTTGGATTACAATTTTAGTTTTGAGCTCTGAAGTTTAGACTGATGGTGTGGTATTTATTTTGTTGAATTTGCTAATATTTATTAGAGCTCATTTTGAAATCATTTTCTTTTGTGAACTTCGATTGGATGCTTGTTGTAACCATGTGAAGATTTTCATTAATAAGAAATGCTGGTACTATATGGCCTATCGTTATGATTCATTGAAGAACTGGCGTCGTGTAACCTGAAGCAAATGAAACATGTTTGAGTGTTGGCGTAATTCTGTTGCAAGACTGAGTTTACGAGCGCTCTGATGAAGTTCGCTGATGGCTCCTTCCCCCAGAGCATGTTGAAAGCATTCTGGTTTGTGATGCATGGGATAGCATCTCTTGCTCATCTCAGTGAAGAGAAACCGTCTGCGGCAAATTTCGTTGTGTGCTCTTAAAGGTTTCGTCTTCTGAAGTTGAGGGTCGCCCAGAGAATTCGTTCGTGGGATATTTAATTTTGGGAAGAAATCGAAATTAGTGTATTTTATCTAATATATTTTAGCTATTTCAAGTGCCACTGAGTTATCTATGAGACATCTGGCATTTTGCTTTAGAATGACAGCAGAGGTGATTGGCTGGGTTCTAACGCAGCTTCCTTAGCAACTTATGCTGCTTTCATAAATTCCTCTCATCAGATTTTTCTTAAATACTAATTAGTTGTTATTATAGATGTCGACATCTGTTGGCGGAAGTACACAATTTTTAAAAGTACCTTGTTTACCTCGTAGGTGTTTCGGTGTTTCTCGACTTATGAAAATGTGAATAGGTAAGGCGGAAGTTTTTAAACTCATTGAAATAAGGTTATTTGTCGATGACTGTATGACATCTCAAATGATGGTTCTTTTGATAACTACATCATATTTATAATTCGCGGAACTTATTAATCCAGTTTGTGTCTTAAATGGCGTCTTTTTCGGGAAGAATAGATCAGATAATTACATTAAGCCTCGGAAAATTTTATTAGGTTTAAACTAAACTTACATGTATCCTTTTGTCTGTGAAAGTGCCACAAAAGTTGTTCTACTAGTTATAAAAGTTCAAATTGTTGGCTATAAAGCACTTAAGTTTACTGTAATGTAGTAATAATATATATTTATATAAAAAAAAGACAACAAAAAGCGACCAGTTGGAGTTGACTGTTATCACTTAAAATTTCAGCTTTCCTTGATTCAGTACACAACTTAAGTGATAATGATTCTGACTGTGTATGATCACGAGAAAACTGCCAACATTGAAGTCCCTGTGACTCCAAATTCCACGTTTGTTGATGTATTAAGATGCTGTAAAGGACTTTCAGACAGAAAATATTATATTGCCGGAATTTTCTCAGATAGAGAAGGTAATTGGTTTTAAGTATAGTTTCTAATATTGCATCAAAGTGCTTCTCTTACATTATTTTAAAGTGCTTGAGTCTCAAGTTTAAAATATCTGTCTCCTACTTTGTATAAATTGGTATTCCAGTGTGGGTTTCTTTGTGTACAGTCATTGATTGATTGCAAGTTAATGCTTAATGTTGAAAATGGCTGCATAATGTTTTTCAGAGCGGATGGTTGAACCTTACGAGAAACCCTATGAGTTTGTGAGAAGAAATGGTAATTTCAGGCGACAATTTATCATTTACAAGGCAGGGAATGAAAATATTTTCTTCAAAGGTAAGTTTTACAGCTGCCAATGGTTTGATGTATGATTATCATTTTACAAATTTGTATCAATTTTGTGATAGTTATAATTAATAAATTTGCTCTTTTAATGTAATTTTTTAGATGCAGGTGGACATCAAGATAAAGTAAGTTTCTGCTTTCATTTTTATATTTACAGAATTATTTGTGCTGACCAAAATAAATAATGATTGACAAGTTGTAATTGCTGTTTTCATCACTGTTGTGAATGGGTGGAACTTATTTTTGACTTTAAGAAACGATTCACACTGACTGATCTGGCAAATTTTGTTTCTTATCATGAGAAAGTGGTTGAACAACAGAACAAGGTATGACCGTAAACCCGATGTTTATGATTGTTTTGGTGATAAGCGTGTCTCATCTGTCCTCTACAGACGATCCATACTATGGAGGAAAGATTGAAGAAGTTGAGAAAGGAAGAGATGACAAGAAAGAGAGGGGAGACCAATCTTTTGACCCTCGTGCAGAGCGCCGAAGTTCAGGAAAGAAGGATCGACCTCATTAGAGAACAGAAGGGTCGTCCTTTGCCACAGAGGTTGAGAAAAGCTCGAGGTTGGCTAATGTAACACTAATTAATGTGTGACAATAATGTTTATTAAAAGGTTTTGCAACAAGTTATTAAATTATACATTTATAACTGTGATGTAATAGTTCTCTGCAAAGTTAAGAGCATTTAAGGGTTTAGTTAAACATAATTGTTTTAGCCATTGTTCATCTCTGATGATGCAGAAGTAAAATAAAAATGTAGTTCCATTTTTTCTTCAACACAATCGCTTTCTTAGTTGAATTTATTTGCGGCAAATTTAATTATTTCTTCGATAGAGCTTCGGACCCAATGATTATCCAGGATTCTCTCAAATGCCCCATAATTACAGCATATTTATTTTAAGTTCTAAACTACTTCAATACTTTAGGAAGCTTTGTTAATATTCACTTAAATATACTTGTTATATCATGTACAATATACATGGCTATATTGTGGAGGGGTAATAAGATAACTTGTCACCATCATCATCATCATCATCATCACTGCTGCAGGAACGACCCTCGAGGAATTGAAGGTTTTGTTCCGAACAACAGACAATGAGGTGAAGAAGCTGAGACAGAGGATTGAGGGATCTATGCAGAGGATCAAACACTGCAGGGAATCACACAACAATTTCGAGAAAAATCTGAACCTCTCTCAAGATTTAAAGGTGAACGTTTCTTTTTCGAATAAATATTTTATAATAAATCTTAATTCTTTCCCTTTTATGCAAGCAAACATTTTGAAAAAGCTTTGGAATAATTTTCAGGGGCAAGGTGAAGTTGAAAGAAGCATTACGTCTGATGAGTCAAGGAAGGAAATTGTATCGAATAGCAGATTGGGAGAATCAAATGAACTGGATTTGAAGATCAAGGATCTGAGGAAGAGGCTTAACCTCGGCAGGAAATCAACTTCCTCTCTCAGAGCACCAGCTGCTTCTCAGGCATATGGAAGTAGATCCTCAAATGACATTAGGTGATGAAATATTCTTGAAACTTATTGTTATGGACATTAAAATTTTTTAAAATGTGATTATTAATTTGTTACTTGACATTTACCAATTTTGTTTTAAAGGCCAAAGTCTGCAATTGAAATACTTTTGAAGTCTGGCCAGTCATCATCATCAAAACCATTCTCATCTTCATCATCTAGTGATGTACCTCCTTTATCCATTCCATTGAAAACCATTGAAAATGTAAGCAGTTCAACAGATATTGTTCGACAACTGGCCGTCGATGACATGGACAGTTCAGTTAGCCAAGCATGGGATGTTCTTGATTCCAAAATTCACTCTTCTCAACAGGACATTTGTGACTCAACATCATCATCATCCATTGATGCCATCAGTTGTCAGCCTATCAGCAGGGATAAAAGTCATCTAAATACAACTTCTTCTTCGAGGCCTGTTCCTGATTCTAATTTGAGCACTCATGAACACGCTAAACTTCTATCAGAGTCATCTGACCAAAAAAACTTTGTCAGATTTAGACAACTTCCACTGATTACACCAATATCATCATCATCATCATCATCATCGATCCCTCCTGCCTCTTCACTATCCCATAAGAGAAGACAAAGAGCGGCAGTTCAAATCCAGCTTGATAAATCAACATCTGTCATCGATAATAATCACAAAGACTCTGCACCACCACTCACAATGATTACTAACAAACCCACAGCACCATTTGTTAAGCCAACAACAAAATCATATTTCTACAAAGTCTTTCAACAAACAAAGGATGACAGCAGGAGGGCATCTGACAGTTTCTCAACATCAGAGCACATCCAAAGTTTGACCAACAAGGCTTCTGAGACACTGGGAAGCGCAAGGAATATTGAAGATATTGGAAAAAACCAATCAGAGGGAGCTTTGAAACATGTCATTCCCCATGATGTTACTATAGAAACAAATGTCTCCATTGATGTTGCCAGTGAAGTTGTCGATGACTTAACATCCAGTCATCCATCAACTCATCATCCAAACAACGGTGATGTAACTTTTAATGGCCATCCCTTGGTCAATCTCTTTGATCCTTCTGTCAAAGAATCCTCAATTCACTTGCTACACATTTGTGAGTTTTCTCTTTCCAAACGAATGCAAAATTCTCTTTTCTCATTTTCCTATTTGCAATCAATTAATAGATTTACAATTTCATTCTTTATTCTGGGGCTTGATTGTGTTTAGCTTCCAGATGTTATAAATAAATTACAAGTAATTCTCTAAATGAATAAATTGGATTAGAAAAAGCTTTTGACTTGCTTAAAACTTTTTAAAAATCCTTTGCAGTCATTATTTCAATTTTCATTGAAATAGTGCTAAATCATCATCTTTTTTTTTCAGCATCTTCCTGTCTGCAGCAGAAAATACCAGATGGAGCACATGAGACACCAACTCATAAAATCATTGAGAACTTAAGTCCACCTCATACACCAAATTCATTCAACATTTTCCCATTGAGTCCCATTGTCCAAGTTACCCCAATGTCAACAACTTTTGACAACCTCGAGGGTGAAAGTGATATCTTCAATATCACAGGGAATCAAAGTGATGTTGGTCTTTGTGATAATGAAAGCTCTACAGTGCCTTCCATTAGCTCATCTCTTTCCTCTCAATTTTTGCACAAAGTTCAGAGTTTGAAATCAACTGATGATGAGGATGCTGAGAGTTATCATAACCTGGAACATCAAATTGAGATAAAAGATGATTCTTTCTTCTCCATCCCAGTGTCTTCTAGTTTATCAATTCCAGAGAATAAGGAAGTTGATTCGTCCCAATGTCCGGAAACAGAGACCGGAGATCTGTCGTACGAGGAAGCAGTTGAGTCTTTTGCTGCTCCTTCTTATCCTTATCCTTTCGTTGAAGTTCTTGAACAACTGGACGGAAGTGCCTCGATATTTCGACATTCTGCGGGAGGTGTCAGATCTCTCAGGAAGCGTCTTTCGTCGGACGATTTTCACCACCACAGCGAAGTTCCAACGTCCGACAACATTCCCTGTAATTCCGAAGGCAATCACGATCAACTCTTGACAATAAATTCAGAAATCATTGGCAATGTCATTCCGAGCGGCTTGAAAGCCGATTTCAAACCCAAGTGCCTGCCTCGGCGATATTTCACGGATTTTTCTTTTGGGGCTGCGGCTTCGGTCACCAATCTCGTGCCTTCAAATGAGCAAACTTCAGGGGACTTAAAAGAAAAAGAAAGTATTCAAAGTTTTGAAAATCAGTCAGGATTGTCAGGTGTGAAGGAGAGATTGAGCAATAGCATATTGCCCGATATCGTATGCACGGAAGGAAATACAATGGAATGTGTCTCCTTTAAAGATAATCTTGGAAAGAAAAATGAAATCATTGTCATTAGTCCGAAAGAAAATGATGAACCTGATGAAAAAGAACCTGGAATTATTGTTGCAGGCGAGGAGGGGAATGCTTCTGAAGAAGAGGATGATAAGACTTGCAGTGATGATGATGATGGTGTTACTTCCAGTTCAGATGCACAAGCAGATGATGATGATGATAAAAATGGCTCATTCTCACCTCTGATTGATAGCTTCTGCGAAGGCATCCAAAACAATAACGTCGGTGTTGTGCCAGTTCCTGACAAGACCAGGGCCCCTTTTGGACCAGGTAATGACCAGGACAGGACTCATGGAATCACAAGTGTGGTTCCCTCATTGGTCCTAGATTTAGAAACTCCGACCCTTATCAAAGGAATACTTAAAAAGACTGGGAGTAGCAGAGCAAAGAATGAGCCGTCGAGAGTTGTTTTCAATCCGTTGGCAATATTACTGGATGCAGCTTTGCAGGGAGAACTGGATGTGGTTGAAGAGATTATCAAAAAGGTTATTCACTAAAAATTAACAAATAGTTGATGGGTTAATTGAAAACTTAAAAGAATTGCAGAAGTTTGTTTACAAAATGTTGACTACAAATTAGTAATAATACATACATTAATCAAATGATAATGTTTTCAAAAGGAGGGTTTTTATGCTACATGCCAATAATGATCCGTCTTTACATTACAACCTTCTTGGTTCTTGGGTCACTCAAAAGAGGTGCTTGAATAAACACAATAATATTAATGATGTTGATTTGCATAAGAATTACTGGAACAAACATCTTGCTAATAAGAATGCTATAAGGAAAGAATACTAAACATGTACTGGTATTTAGCAGCTATGCTAAGAAGGAATTGAAAAATAATATAGATGTTTTTATATTGTGCTGAGGCCTTCTTTATTTCAAGAAAAAAGAATGACATTGATTTATTTATTGCAAGCACATTCTTTTTTTAAATTACCGAATTGATTCAATTTTGAAATTGCAGCATGGTCACACGAACATGGTAAACGACGAGGGTATTACTGCATTGCACAATGCCATCTGTGCAGGACATTCAGACATTGCAGAGTTCCTCGTTGCTTCCGGTTGCGATGTTAATGCTGCTGACAGTGACCTGTGGTATTTGATAACATTTTTGTGATTCCACATGGAATGTATTTAATGTTTTCTAATTATTTTGCATGATTTCCTTCAAGGACCCCTCTCCATTGTGCTGCTTCCTGCTACAACATCAACCTCATCCAACTTTTGGTTCAAAATGGGGCTTGTGTCTTTGCAACCACAGAAAGTGAGGGAGAGACTGCTTTGGACAAATGTGAAGATGAGGAAGAAGATGGGGGAAGATGCAAGAAATATCTTGAGGGTGGGTAGCTCGCATGTCTTTAGTAAAGGTTTGAGTAGACAAAGACAACTAATAAAATTTTACCTCTAATATGATATTAATGAATCTCATGTTTCTTGGCATAATAATTTTAGAAATCCAGGCAAAAATGATGCAGGTTGGTGCAGAACTCTATGCAGCCTATGACAGTCAGTCCTCAGGGGGCTCTGATGAACTTCATTTCTCTGAGGGAGATGTTGTTGTAATTTGTGACCCAAGAAAACAAACTAAGTCTTTGAAAGGTGGAACAAATGATGATGATGATGAAGAGGAGGAGGAGGAGGAGGGGTGGTGCTTGGCCAGAAACAAACAGACAGATAAAGAAGGATATGCTCCCAAGAATTATCTATCTGTAAGAAAAAATCAGATACATTTGCACTGATGATAATAGTGATGCTAACAACGACAATGATGTTTTCAGCTGTTTCCAAGGGTGACCACTCATTCCTGAGGGATTGTAAACGTAAATCAAAGACACTTTCAGACTTTTCACATTCCAAGGACTCCATTTTCTGCAAAACTGAGTTTGCAAAAATAACCCACTTTTTTGTTATATTTTTTTTGTTTGCTTGCTTTTTTTTAGCAAAATTGTTTATTTTTGCTGATACTATTCAGGAGAATAATTTTATGACAATAAATATTCGCTTTATTCTGTCAAAATTTTGAGTGCATCAAATCCTGGTTAGTTGCTATTTGCATATATATCATTTATTTTTTTAAATTTTACAGTTGTTGGTTAGGTTTGATGAATAATTTGTATCATGTTTTCCATGATGCTCCTTAACTTTTTGAATAGGAAATTAGGTTATTACTATTAAATTAGAATTCCATGCACTTGATGGGTTACAAATCAAATTTTATCCATGCTTTTCATAGTTTCATGTAGTTTCATAGTCATTTTTAAAATTGTTTTTCAAAGTATAAGTTTCCAAAGTTAAGGCTTAGATTCTATAAATTATGAAATGGAGACGCAATTTTGATGGTAAAAACTTGTCGATATTTATTGGTTTCAACCTTCAGCCTTAAAGTGAATTTGGAAGAAGCAAACCAAATAAATGACTAATGGCAATAAATCTGGTGCATCTATACTTTGTTTGCGTGTTATTATTGGGAATCCATGTTTAGTAAATGATATCCCCTTCCCCAAATGTTTTCGTGACTATGTGAACGTTAAATCCGATTCCTCTAGGAAAGCCTTAAAGGCTTAATCTCCGTCAGGGGCTACATACGATATAATATATTTAGAACTTATGTTTCTCCAGCAGACATATAACAGTAAAAGACTGGTTGAAAAGAGGTTGGGAAAGTTGGAATTTTGTAGATGAGTCCCGATAAAAAGTTAAGACCTCATGAAGTTATTGCTAGAGCAATCTTTAAAGTAAATAAATAAATATGTAAATTTAATAATATTTACCAATATATATATGGTGTAAATTTGTAAAATCTTCAACAAATTGACAAATGAAATATGGAAATGAAACTTCAATCCTTATTTAGACAATTCACCTTATTCTCTGGTGTTTTCTATTTGGTTGATTGCCGGATATAGGTGTCGTTGCTTCAACATTAAAAGACTTAATAACTATTTTTTTAAATAAATAAATAATTATATAGTCACGATTGACTTATTCAACGACCATAACGTTACAACCATGGGAATATTTGCAAGCAAAAAACGATCAAATGCTTTTGCCGAGAGAGATAGAGTCATATTGGTAAACGATTTTGTGTTTATAACTTTGAGAACATTACTATAAGATGTTTTCTAATTATTAGCAATTAAAAATGCAACGTGACGAAATGAAGCAAAAGGTAAAGAAGTACGAGGCAGATATAGCTCGACTTGTGAAGATGGCCAAGGATTTGGTTCACGAGGGTAAAAAAGAGTAGGAATATTATTCATATGTACAAAGTATATATAATGATTGGTGGATGTCGAAACATTGGCAGTCACTGTTTAAAATATCTTCTAACTCTTCCATATTGTTCTTATCAACTGACGTTCGTAATTTTAACTTGATTTAGTCTCTTTACTCAGCCTTTTAGAATTTAAAGAAATAGAACTGATCAAAATAAATTTCATTTGAAACATGTTCTATCTTCGAACATGAATCTTTACGGCTATCCTCATAACAATTAGAAATGCCCATTATGGATATGGTGAACAGCCAAATGTTTTAGGTTATTTAAGTAAGTATAGCTGGTTGATCGATTACGAACTTAATGTACTTAACTCCAGGAAAGCCTTGTCTGCACTTCGAAAAAAGAAATTCCTGGAGAACACCGCAAACAACCTTGATAAACAACTTGAGGAAGTTGAAAACATGGTATGTCTAGAAATCTTGGACATGATTAATTCAAATTTACTGTTATTATTATTATTATTATTAATGTACTTAGGTGTTTGTTTGTATTTAGCTGATCTTTTGAGTGCCTTATGTATCTGAATGGGATGTGAAGGCACTTTTTAATCGATCTACTGTTTATATAGCGCCCCTACCCAAGGGCGGTCCCTAGCAGTGCAGGCTGGGTTGTGAACGCGACACATTACGACTGTTGCTATTAAGACCGCAACCCATTCGGCCAACCTGCACGCCAGGTTTAGTGGTAACAATTTTGAAAGAAAGTAATGGTATTATTAATTATGTTGCTCTTCTTATGGCATTGGAAATCTGTTACAAATAGATTTTGTATATTTTAAATTGAGGATAAATGTGCTAATTATTAATACTTTTTAGGAATTTTTTCTAAGAATCTTCAATAAATACTTTCTTAATCGTGAATTACTTGACATAGTATGTCATGGGATAAGAAGCTTATGATAGGTCAATTAATGCACTTTGCATTTTTTTTTCCCAACAGGCAACACAGCTGGAGTTCACGCAGATTGAAATGCAGGTTCTTGAAAATCTAAAAGCAGGAAATCAAGTTCTTGACAAGTTACACAAGGTTGTTGAATTAATGCAGATTAAATTATTGAATTCATGATTTGATTAAGATAATGGATTTTAAATTTCTGCCTCTGAACTGTGGTTTGTCTTCTCAGATGATGACCATAGATGATGTTGAGAAGATAATGGAAGAGACAAAGGAAGGTGTTGCATATCAAAGGGTTGGTTTCAACCTTAAGATGTTGGCTTTTTAAATGCTTTGTGATGAAAACATTTTCAATATTTAGCTCCTTTTGAGTTTAAACATTCTTGATTTTTGCCTTGTTTTGTGTTGCAGTAAATCACATGATTTTTTGTGTAGGAAATCGATGAAATACTCTCTAGAGGATTGAACGATGAAGATGAAGAAGATGTCGAAAAGGAATTTGATGAAATGATACGAGTTTGTTGTTTTATTTCTTGGAACTAATATTCAACATTTTTTAATATTTAATTTTTTAATGTTGATAGAATTTAAAGCAACTAAAACATTTACTTCGACAGCTCCAAGTTGAAGACTTGCCAGTTGTTGGAGATAATATTAAAGAAACAGCTAGCCCTGAGAAAGTCAAAGGTTCACTTATTTTATTTATTTATTTAAGTCATTCCTCTCTATCTATAGGCTGCTATCTTAATTCATTTGTGTTGGTAACAGACTAATTAGTGTTTTGTCAAATTTACTTGAATATTATTAAACATTAATAGTATTATATTTACCCTTGTAAATTTTAAATTTTCTAGTTTTGCCATCTCTATTATCTTCTTATTTAATTGTATTCAATTTATTTGTATTTTGTATCAAATTCTCTTTCCAGAAAAACCAAAGAGGGTCGCAGTGGCGGCATCATAATGCATCTGCTCGAGCCCTAATCTTTGAAGTGTAAATAAAGTAGAATTCTCCTTGCTGATTTTTTTCTAGTATTGCCACATCCTATTGCATAGGAAATGCATCCCTGGTAGAATTGACAAAAATCTAAATTTTTGAGACTCAGCAATTAGGGATTGGAATGGAATATTCGTGACTCCTGCATTAGTGTCTTGACTGATATCGTGGAGGTGGCCTGCATAGTCGTAAATGACTCGGTCTGGACAAGAAACTAACTATGACGAGATTTAATTCTCCTTTCGCAATCGTTGTCGGATGTCTATCGAACCTACCGAACACTAAGTTTGCGTTGGAACAGAGAAATGATTTTGGTCTTGATTTATGCTTGTGACAACTTCATAATTTTTTGAACTTTGCTTTTTTTCCAATTGGATGGGTCAAATATTTAAAGTGCCTTATATATCCTAGGAAGGCAAGGCACTAAAACAACTCAGAGCAGTCGGAAGAATAAATATATTGTATGCGCGCGCGCGTGTATGTGTGCTGTTGCTATACATTGAATTTTAATTTATTTACTTTTTTATTAACTATTACTGCAAGCTTTTAACAGTATTAATCTTTTAATCTGGAAAATTTCAGGTATAGTAAAAAAGACTCCATGCACATCAACTGCCACCATGCAGATTTTGAGATTGAACTTCACAAGTGGTTTGGGAATGCTAGAGACGGAGGAGTTGGCGGTTGAAAAAGAAGACAAACTTGACTTAATTAACATAATTGATTTTTTATCATATGATCATTTGAAGCGTTAACTTTTTTGTATCAAAAATAATGTAATAAAACGCTTTTGTGTTTGTCAATACATATATAGTGCTTGGCAACTCGTGATTAATGAAGCCGGGATTCGGCTGGGCACCCCGCGCGGGACCCAAGCTCAGCCCCACCCGCTCCCGGAAACCCAGCGTGCCGCCCGTGCGGGTCCCGACTGCTTATGTTTGCTGGATTGACTCCAACGTTTTGTCTCTAAATCATATCATTTATGCTACGGACTTTAATCAATTAACAATCTAAAAAATTGCCTTGTACGCCCATTGTCATTGTCTTGTTATGAGCAACTACCTTTGTCAGAGCCCTGTCATACCCGTGTCATGCTGACATTTTGGTTAGCGGTACTTGCTTTTTATCAATTTATCATAAATTTTTGATTTATTGAAGTCTTACAATTTGAATTGCACAGATTTCACTCAGGTTTCACTGGACTTAAGTTTTTTATTTTCATTCTGCATTTTCAAGTAGTCAGTTTATATTCGTTGCTGGTAGAAAATCTATGTAAACAAGGAGGCTATTGCAGAAAAGAAGGCTTTCCTAACGGTTTTCGTGTCGGTTATTAATTCTTAATGCTTTAAGGAAATGGGGCGCTCAAAAACTTCTGGACATGTTTCCAAAGAATCTAAATCAAGTTCTACAGGCGAAAGTTCTAGCAACCAGAGACCAGACGTAAACATGAATGTTAAAGAAATTTTGAAAGATTTGACAACGCTCTGCCGACAGATTTATGTAATATCTAATAATAGTTATTAATTTTTATAACGTTCGATATAGTTTAGTGTTTTCGTTTTATAAGGTTGAAAGAAATAAGTCAGAAGATCATGTTGTGGCCATAACAAAAACTCGTCATAGAATCATGCAAGAAAAAAAAAGTAATTCAACAATTACCTCTTATAATTACCGCTGACTCGAATAATTCGCTGCTATGTACTGAATTTTTGATTGGTTGATTCCAGTTACACCATACTACAGATCAAAACTCAAAGGCTTCTGTCAGACTGCCATTCAAGATGCAGAAGTTGAAATTAGGTTAGTTTTTTAATCACAAGGTTTAGAATTGGATTTGTCATCAGAAATTATTGATGATAAATTATTGATACAACCCTTTATTCATTGCACTCAAGTAATACTCATTCTTGCTCTCTTGTAAATGCTAATGTTGAACTTTGTCCAAGTATTGATCAGGGTGAAACATAAATAAACATTTACTAAGGTTTTAAATTCTTTAGTAATTTTTGATTCTTAAAAACAGTCTGATCAAACAGGCCTTGGAGAGAATCAGTGAAATAAAATCTCTAAAAGAAAGCAATGGAGGTATAGTATAAACTAATTATTTCTGCACTTTAAGACTTTTTGTAATTTTGCTTCACAACAATGCAGCCTTTATGTGATAGATACATCATTTCATTTTTTTCAATTACTTGTTCCAGGCTATAAGAGGCAGATATTTAGAAGAGGTGTCCTCATGAACACATTGGCACAGAGTGCTCAGACTCTTCCCATGTGGGTAGGAAGAGGATCAGAGAGGTTAGAGTGGTAAAGTTGATTTGTTGAAACATCGTGTCGGACGTCGTGTGTGTTTTGGTTTACGTGAATAAATAAAAAGTTAAAGGCATTTGTAGAATTATGAAACACGATCATCATAATTATTCGACTTTATAATTGCTCGCATGTTAATGAATCTCTCGGCAAACGATGAATTGTCGGCAACGAATTAATTTCACCGATCGAAATGATCAACAGAGCTCCTCCGTTGTGTGGTGCCATCCCAGCAGACTCGAGTCACGTCGGAAGACCCGGAGATAAAGTGGCAGCCAAAGTGAGAGGTCAGGACGACGAAGAGAACTGGATCCTAGCCGAGGTCGTGTCTTACAATGCAGGCGGCGGAAAATACGAAGTCGATGACATCGACTCGGAACAGGGGAAAGAGTAAGTTTTGGGTGGTTAAAAGCATCGATTGTTGGGAATTGGCTCGAGGTGGCGAAGGTGTTGATGATGATGATGATTTATGGTTGTTGTTGTTAAATCAAAAACGGTTGACCGTGGTGCCTATTTTCTTTTGGTGATGCGATTATGACGAGCACAAATAAAGGCGTCGATTCACCGAGTTACGATTCCACAAAGCAGTAGTCGCAATTGTTATTTTACATTCAAAGAAAATGATTCGCTCGTGCACGTGGATGGTGCTGGCAAACGCGTTCAAATCGTAGAACAAATGTCGACCTTATAATATTTGAGCCGGTGTGTTATATTTTAGCACGGATTATTTTTATAATGACGACGAGATGATATTAACGTCGACGATTTTGATGGTTCGCAGACGACACACTCTGAGCAGGAAAAGAATAGTTCCACTTCCCGTCTGGAAGGCCAATCCAGAAACTGATCCTGGTGCTCTTTTCACTAAAGGAACTGTGAGTATTGTTGTTGTTATGTGTGCTCTCGCTCTCGTATTAAAGAATCAGTTGCGTTCGATCACCGAAGTTATGAATTAAATACCATTTTATAATTGGCATCGGGTCAAAGCTCGTTCTTATTTCAGCTGTTATCATTTTTTGAAGCTATAATGTCTTCATAAATTTGTTCAAATCAGTTGGTTCTGGCCCTGTACCCACAAACGACTTGTTTCTATAGAGCGCTCATCCAGGAACCCCCCAAAAAGGTTAATAACCCTATTAATTATTCATGGTTAATAATCGTAGGATTGTTTATTTAAGTTATTGAAAATTATTTAATGAAATATTGCTTTCAAGTTAGAACTTCAAACTATTTTATTTGTAAATGTTGACTTGAGATGATTCTTTGCATTTAAACAATTACTGTTGTATGGTTTCTATTTAATGTGTTTTTTTACATTAATATTCTCGTATAACACGAGAATTCTGGCATAACACGAGCCGAGCGTCGGTTTAAAAATATTTGGAAATGAATGTTTCAGGCCTGTGATTCCTACTCGGTCCTATTTGAAGACACCTCCTATCCCGACGGTTACTCACCTCCACTCAACATCGCCCAAAGATACGTCATCATGTATAAAGAAGACAAGAAGAAATGAAAGCAAATTGATTGAATTTTTTTTTTATTTCCATGTTTTATAATTAATTTGTTCATTAGTTATTTGATTATTATTGTTGTTATTATTATTATTATTATTATTATTATTATTATTATTATTATTATTATTATTATTATTATTATGTTATTTTATTNTTTTTTTTATTTCCATGTTTTATAATTAATTTGTTCATTAGTTATTTGATTATTATTGTTATTATTATTATTATTATTATTATTATTATTATTATTATTATTATTATTATTATTATTATTATGTTATTTTATTTAGAAATCTTTGAGTCAAACTAACTGCTGCCATATTTGTATTTATGTCAAATGTTTGTTAATTTGGTGCTTGAATCTCTCAGAGGTAATAAATAATTCAGCGTTTCAAACGTTAAAACATTGTTCAATATTATTGTATTTGAACTATAAGTTCTACAAACAAATACGTATAAATGAAAGTTTTAAATTTTGTAAACAATTAATTGTACGAGAAACAACTTCAAATCTCAGTGATCAGAAGACTGAAGCTTCTTTGTGAGCATTTTGAGATGATCGACAGTGTTGTCATATTCGTAAGATAACTTGCCCAGCTGTTGCTTCAGCCTGTGGGTTTTCTCAATTCCTGATTCGTAGTCCATGAGAAGTTCTGGATAGCTGAGCAGGTCGTTTTTGGATTGAAGATTCGAAAGAAGCTGTCGAGCTTTTGTTCGTGCTCTCTTTGCTTCTTTCAGCTCTGAGTATATCTGAACGTAACATTCTAGGATTCTCAATTCATTGTGTTATATTCATTCATTTTCTCGATTCATGTGGCGATTGTTAGGGATTTGGGAATAGCATACCTATGCTTTTATAAATGTGAGGTTTGAATAAATGAACGATTATAAAGTAAACATTTTTTTTAACGTTAACACGAAATGTGAGGACCTACAAATGTTGTAGAAAGTCATTTAGCGGATAATCTCACCTGGTCGCAGAGTCTCTCCTTTGCGTAGAGATTGTCCACTTTGGTCTTGTATTGCTGCCTTACAAAGTTCAGTTTTTCCTTGATGTGTGTCATCTTTTGTGCACTGATTTTGGTGTTCCTCAGGACCGATTCACATTGCTGATAACAAACAATAAAGTAATTTTAACTGGACATTTTATTATAACAACCAATTAGGTTAATCTCATTTTATTACTACATGACGCGGTTTAGGAATTATGTTTTGTCCAAGATTAGAATTCTTATTCGTTTGCTATTTTAATTGACTTTTTATGGGGCTCTTATCTTGATAAACTAAATGTTGAATTTGAATAAGGAATTGTATCATCAACCCACCTCATTCTTCTGAGCTATGACTTCCCTAGCCATTAGGTTGTCATGTTTTAATTGGTTGTAGCCCATTATGGTGAAGTTGCCTCCAATTACTTCCTTTCACGAAGAAAATGTTCGAATGACAACACTTTGTGATGCAGCATTGATTAGGACTTGATTGTTAATTAGCAACTTTAGTAAAAATCTGACTGAGTTGAGCTGAGTTATCGAAACTAATCAATAGCAACTCTTACAAATAAACTTCAGTGACTCACTCTCTGCTTGAGAAGCTGCGACAACTTTTCCATCTGCATTTTTATTGCCAGGTTTGCGACCTGCAATTCATTTGCTTCAGCCCATTTCTTTCTTTCTGATTCCTCGAGTTTATTGGCCAACTGAATTTGTTTAACATAATGAGTTCATTGACCTTTGAAAACATTATCATACTGCTCTTAATATCATTTTCACTTGTTATTAAGATAGACATATATATTAACCTAGACATTGCAATTTGCGCAATCAATGTTTGGTGTTACATGTTCCACAATTTTTCAAAACAACTATTTTATTTTTAAGATCGCGAATTATGTTAACAAATTGTGTTAATGTCTATAAGACAGAGATTTTGAAAGTAATTTGCTAGTTGTTTGACCAGAGGCGTAGCTAAGGGTTTCAGCGCTCGGGGAAAATTTTATAATATGGTAACCTTCCCCTCTTAACATTATTAATTTGGCGCACCCGTAGGCACGGCGTCTGTGGCGGCCATCCCCCTACCTACGTCACTCGGTTTGACTCTCCATTCTTCAATTACATCTCACCTGGACCTTGGAGGATTTCTCATTGCGATTTCTTCCTGCCAACGTATTCCACTTTTTGTCGATATAAGTGTCGAACAACTCTTCTACCTCTTTCTTCAGGTTGGCATGTTTGATCAACTCTTCCTTCTCCAGGTCCTCCATCTCACCCCAGTGTCTCATTAGGCTCACGTAGCTAGCTTTGTTAAGATTCAAGTGAAGTTGTGGGTTGATCTTTTATGAGTATATGGATTAAATTTACAACTAATTCTATATGAATTAAGACGATACTAAGAGTCACAAGTAACGGATACATATTTCTGGTAAAAATAAAGATTTTCCAGCAAGTACAAGCAATTAACAATTTGTGAACGTTCACGTTATGCCTTCCCTCTCAAGGACTCACAGAATAGTTTGACGTAGAGTTCTTTTTCTTGAAGTGTTCCACTATCAACGGTGTACTCATTGTACTCTTTTTCTGATTTACACAACATCTGGACTATCTGATCCTGCAAGCGAGAATTCTGTTCCTTGGCAATGTTCAGCTCGTACCACGCTTCCTAAAAGGAATGTTCAGTCCATTTGATTTGTCCACACATCAAAATATATGGTTATTATAGAAAAAAATCCTCATAAATAAATTTTAAACTTCAATCAACACAAATTTATTCAAATGAGGCCAGAAGTCTTCCGAAGCCACTGCATGAAAGCCGGAGAAAGCCGTCGATCTCCGGTGTCAATGATCCATCGAAACGACGGGGGCAACTCCTTGGCCGAGAGATGCGGTATTGCCGGGAAAAACGTAAAGCACTATCGACTACCATCCGAATGGAGTCCAATGAAAGCCCGTGGCCGAGTCCAGAAAAAATTCTATCTCCCTACTGCCGCTACAAAGAAAATTGAGGTCCCAGTTTAGAAGACCAAAGAGAGCCTCGCAGATAGAAGGTTGTCGGCTTCCAAGCGGTGTAGTAGGCGACATAAAGAAGCCATTGAGAGCTTTCATAGTCGCTCCAGTCCAGGCAATAATGATCGGCATAAGAAGGCCAGCGATAGCCTCATAGCCGAAGATAGCGTTAGGTCCGAAAGGTAAAACCCGACAGGGACATACGAATGATCACTGGATGCGGCCCGCCCCCCGAAAACGTAAGGAGCTTCATAGGGCCGAAACGTTTGAAGACGGGGGAAACTCCTCCGAGGATCCCTGTCGGAGCTCCAAGGCGGAGTTTTAAAAAACAATTTTATTCTTAATCAAATCCATTTCTTTCACAATTTCAAAAAAATCAACTATTATAATTGGTAATATCTACGCACCTTGTATTCCTCTTCCAACAAAGCGCGCTCCGGAAGCAAAACTCGGGGAACCTTGCTTACTTTGTCTTCTTCCTCTAATATCGATTCTTGTCGGATACTTTCTGAAATGAAATCTTCGCTAATATCAAGGTCTCTTCGAGATAGAAGTAGTTGAAATACCTGACAACCTGCTGGAAAATTCGTCATCCTTTGTGCTGGTGCTGACGATGCGATCCTCATCAATCTCCTCTGCATCAGTTATGAAAGACTTGAAGATATCGATGCGACTCTTCTCTGAGAAATCGGCTTCTGGTTCGGTGGCATCCATTGATTCTATGAGATCCATTGGCTCCAGACCCCTCAACCAGGCATCCTCGTCCATTTCAAAAGAAAAACGGCTTCCTTCTTCTTCCTCCCCAACTTCTCGAATGAAGTGTTCTGCAATGACGAACTCTTCCTTCGACTCAATAACTGGTTCCTCTTCTTCTACTACTGAAACCTTCGAGGTTTCTGAATAAAAGCAAATGGAACTTTTTCTTTCCACGTCTTCTTCGAGTTTAGTTGATCCCTCTTCCACAATTGATTCTTCTCTTTCTTCTGTTTCTTCTTCATCCTCGCCCTCCTCCACCTCTTCCGCCTTTCCTTCCTCCTCTTCCTCCATGAGTTCCTCGAGAAGATCTTCCAGGTGTTCTTCCAAAGCTTCATCTTCATCTTCCTTTTCTATTTCTTCATCTTCCCGTTCTTCCTCATCTTCTTCCTCCTCCAAGTCGAAAATTTCTGATCTCATCTTTTTCTTGTAAAGAGTAGTTTCACTTGGAGCAAATTCCGCCACTGATTCTTCTTCCTCAAATGCTTCCATGTCGTCCTCCTCGTAATCTCTACTGGTGATGTCTTCGGCTTGCGTTTTCTCCTCTAACTCTTCCATCTCTTCGGCAGAATCCTTTTCAAAAGCCACGGTGATCTCTTTACTTACTTCTTCCGCTGTTTCCACTTGGCTCTCCTCTTCGTCGAGTTCTTCCAGACCAGGTCCTGGAATAGTTTTAAAATCTTCCGAGATTTCCTTATGAGGTTGTACCTCAACTGATTGCTTTTCATGGGATTCTGCCTCTTCTATATCTTCCGCTTCATCCTGACTAGAGATTCTCTCCTTGCTTTGGAAACTAGCTGATCCGACACTTTCACCGTTTTTAACCTCTTTTAAAATAAACTTTTGAGAATTAATGTTTTTTAATAATTTGATTTTAACAATTAAAAAGCAATACTTTTGTCTTTCTGCTTCATATCATTTACCATGGCAAAAAAGATCCGATTTATCCTTTAAGTTCGCCCTGTCAGTCAAATCTCTACTAATACTTCCCAGTTCAATCAATCAAGCCACTTTCAACAACCAATTTAAACACTACGATGTACGCGATTTCAAGGCAAAGTACAAAAGCCGTTTGAGAAGGAATATCCGCGTCACGTTTAAAAAGCATATTTTCTTTGGTTCATCGAATCTCGTAGTTTTACGTAGATTACAAGATAATTGACTAAACGTTTTAAAAATTCATTGAATTTAATTTTTTGCGATTAAGCTCTAAAAACACTAACAAAAAAGACTGGTAGTCCCCCTGGTAGAATTCCTTCATGTGCAGCAGGTAACTCTCGAGTTCCGTTAGTTCCGTGGAGCTGATGATGCTGACCTTCAAGTCGTTCTGTGGGATGTATATCCCAACCTCAGCCTTCACGACTTTGAGGCGCCCGTGGAACTTAGGAGGTTATCAAGTTTAAAGCTGCTACGAAATTTAAGGAAAGGTAAAATGTGGAAAACTTGAAAGTTTAAAATTCAAAATAGCAGTTGGCCTAAGAATGGCATAGAGAACGACGTGTTCAAATTTCAAGTCGCTACCGTTCACCGTTTGGGAGGAGTTCGTGGGACAGACATACACATGCACTTTCTGTTTTATATTATAGAATTGCCACTAGATTGTTAACCGAGGGCCGGTGGTGATCTTTTTACCATGGACGTCATCGTGCAACCTTTTTTTTTGATTTTCACATGCCAAATTGAATTAACTCGGATGCTTGGAAATGTGTGCGCCCCCCAGTGTGGTGGGGGTGTAACCACTGAGGGGTGCTCTCAAAATTATCAGTAGGATGGGTGGATGGGTAAAGAAACCCTTACGACGATATATTATTCCCCAATTTCTCCACTGTGGTTCATTTCGTGCCGGTATTCCCGGACGGTACCCAAAACCTTACATGAGCAAAAAATAAAAGCAGCTTGTAAACGTTATTATTAATAACATTATGCACAAATATCCTTGAATTAAAAATATACCACTTCTCTTTCACCATTAATCCATCAATTCATGATGAAAGCAACTTTTGATAAAATTCATGAAATCTCCCTGCATGTATAAGCAGGCATTGTTAAAAAATGAACTGAAGTTCAGTTGATAAATCATAATTTATTTGTTTCTGGAGAATCAGTAAAAATGAAATTATCGATGATCCGAAAAAGAAAGGAAGCGTCCAAAGCACGAACCCACCGCACTAAATTCGCGTGTCGGAGACACTGCCGATCTCGTATAAAAATAGCGACGAATTAACATCGGCTAAATATCTTCTGCCAAGAAAACTAAAATGCTAAAAGTCGTCATAATGGCTTAGGTTGAAAAGCAGGGAACAATTCATATCTCTAAGCAAAGCAATTTAGAAGATGAATAAATGAACCAAACAAAACATGATTCTACAGATCAACATAAACAACCAATATACAAATTTGTATTGTTAATCTACTCAGTTTTCAAAGAGTTAACAACAGCACATATCTTGAGAGCAGGACCCAGTTTAACGTTGAGAGTGGTCATCAAATGATCTTCCTTCAGAAGGCCGAGAGCCGAGCCGTCGATTTCTTGCTGACGGAACTCCTGGGCGTACGTGCTGCAACCCGGAAGGGACGCGACGAAGTCGTACACGTCGTTGACGCTCCATTGGGACAACGGCTTGTCCGGGCAGTGCACTCCGGCCAGGTCGTCGCCGGCGGCGTTTCCTGCAGGCTGCTGTTTCGCGCCCGGAGAAGCGTTGCCGGGATTCTGGAGTTGAGTCTGCTTGTTCGGCGTTACGGCCGTGGTGGGCATCGAATAAGATAGATGTTGTTGTGGTTGTTGGAGGTTGTGATCGAACTGTTGCAAGTTGGAAGCCGTCAAGAGCATGTTGTTGTTTCCGACGGGAATGGAGGGTGCAACTGGAGCAGGAATGTGAATGGATGCTGCCACTGTTGCTGTTGTTGGCTAAAAAGGAGATAACATTTTGTGCTAAAAGAATGAAATCATTTCAAACTTTAAATAAGTACTGACCCCTCTGTCAGAAGTCGTTCCCTGTTGGTGGCTCTTTGGTTGACCCAGTGGTCGTTTGCTGCCCTTAATGACAGACATCATGCTCACCTGCTTGGCGTCGGTGCCCGACGAACCGTGACCATGTTCGGCCGCCTGTTTGAATTTGTTACTATGAGCGCTGAACCTCTTCGAGCAGCTGACCGAACAGAAGCGTTTCGAGCACGGAAAATTTTCTGCCAGACCCATCTCTCCGCAGAATTCGCATATAAGGTGAGTAGCAGACGATCTGTCCTGGGTGTTGGTTTGTCCTGGGCACAAACAAAATCGGAACTCGTTACATATTCTATTGTCTTATACAACATTCCGTTATCCATTACATCGTGGACGGTTAGGCAATTACATTAATAAGTAAAGCACAATATTAATACAAAAATATTGTATTCAAACTTAAATGGCTTATGAATCAAAGTCAGTTCAAAAAATGAGATGCTACAGAAGCACCGTAAAATCAATTTCATTTGCCAGGGCTCGAACAGACGCTGTCGACGAAATGAAACGAATCTTATGTTAATAAAATTTGTTGTTGCCTAATATCCCATTCGATGCTTTTGCAAATTTATCTCCTACTTAAGGCATTGAACAATTTCTGGACACAACATTTAGCAGTGCTGTCGAAATCATCGAATGAAACCTTTATTCAAAGGAGCCAATCTCTGCTGACCGGAAGTCGTCGTCTGCGGAGGAAGGACGTGCTTGACGCTCGTAGCAACGTGTTGCCTCGGAGGCTGCGACGAACTGAGGTTCATCGGGGCGAGCTGAATCTGCTGGCCGACGTTGGACGGGATCTCGTGGCCTTCCCGTGCGACGGCACCCGGTCGAATGTCGACAGCGTTGTCGTTGCTGGCATTTGCAGGAGTGCTGTTGTCACCTGGCACTTGTTTGACTTCTTGTTCTCCTAATTCTGCAATATTTAATAGCTTAATATTTAAGCTTCAGAAATAAGCCATTGCCACCGGAGTAATTAGAAAATTCATTTTACAATTAACAGCAATCATCATCAACATACTGATTTTCTTTGAGGCAGGGACGCTTTCATCTTCTGTCTCGTCGTCGTCGTCATTGTTGTTGTTGTCTTCCTCTTCGGTGCTCGAATCTTCCAATCTGTTGCCACTTCTGTTGCTGGTTGCAGAATCTTTTATCAGGGACTCCAAGGATGATGATTTCAAACTCGAGCTCAGAAATTGATTACTGACAGGTGTTCTATTCACCTGTACAAAGTGGAAATGTTATTGTCATGTGTATAAAGTACATTTCCACTTTAGGTCACTAATAAAAATTTTCTTCAGAAAATATTCTTTATAAAACTTTATGCAAAGTAAAATCTACAAACATCAAATCATAAAGAAATTCCGCCCGTCGTGACGAGGGAAAACCGATGAAACTCACGGGAAAAGGTTCGGTGGCTTCTTGAATGATGAACCCTTCGATGATGTGAGTCAAAACTTTAGGCTTCGAACTCCTCTTCCTCTTTTTCTTCTCCGTCTTTCCGAAGGTTTTTGCGGGCGACCGATCGGAGGTTTCCTCCACGATGACCAACCTGTGTTCGTCCTGGTCTTCTTCTTTCATGGGAAGTACCGCCTGCTGGACATTACCATTTCTTCCTTCTTCTGAGGATTCTTCGATTGCCATGTTTCCCTGAGTCGACGGATTTGGAGAAGAAAATGCTGTAAAGTTTTTGTCTTTCTCTTGATGCTGCTTTCCATTCGTGCACGCAGAGTTTCCATCCACCTCCATCTTTTCTATCTGCCGCTTCTCTTCGAAAGGCTGTTGTTGTTGCTGCTGCTGCTTTGGCTGGACGACGATGACGGCAGGATGGGGTCGGGAAGCGGCGGGATTGTCGTGAACTCGAACGGACGGAGACCGGTCGTTCGGGATTGCAACGGACGATCGATCGAGCTTTCCCTGACCAATTGCAGAAGGCAGAGAGGAAGGAGCCGAAGGGTCGTTCTGCAAAGCGGAAGCCGCGGTCGTCGTTCCCGAGTTTGATGTCGCATTTTGTTGCGCTTGGATGTTCGTCGACGCCACGCCGGTCGCCGACGACGATGTCATCGTCGAAGAGGAGGTCAGCGAGTTCGATTTGGCGATGCTCTGGAGTTTATTGGAGCCGGATTTGTGACTGGACTTTCCCGCACTTTGTTGGGAAGCAGAAGATCCGCCTCCGTTCTTGTCTCCTCTCCTGGGCTGCGGATTGACCTGGTTGATGACGGCTGCAGTTTGTGGTGCAATGTTTGCAATGTCTGTTAGATTATTTTTTTTAACAAACTTTAACAGCCCAAAGAATAAAAATGTCTGCAGTCTCATTATTACATTAAAAGGTCGCCTTAAATTAGAATCGGTTTAAAACGTGCCGTTAAACAATCTAAAAACATCGTTTTGCTTAGCAACAAACTTTATCGAGCAACATTTGCAGCTTGAGGTGAACTGAAAGCACTTAATCATCAGTTCCACTGGATTTTTAATGTCATCCTCAGAAGTATTTTAAGGGGGATGAAATATTGAGTCACTGTCCTTAGCAGGCTCTCTTGTTGTGGTTCCTAGAGTCGCACGATCTCAAAATTAAAATCATTCTGGTGAGCCGACATTACCGGCGACGAGACGACACGACGCAAACGAGCACGACGTATTTGACATAAGAGCAGTCTTCACAGAAGCATAAAGCAAAAGCTTCTAGAAAGTTGTCTGGCAAAAATGCAAGCCCAATAAAGAATAAATTCACAAAAAAATTCAATAAAAATTTCAATAAAAGCAACAAAAGACGTTTTATGGAGTCGATAATTACTTTTGACTTGCTGAATGGGTTGCAGTTGTTGCACGTTGCCAACGACTCCTTGCTGTGTGGAGAAGGCATCTGCAGTCCTTATGTAGAGGGGCTGAGAACCCAGCAGGGTGGTGGTTCCCCCACCTTGAGGGGTCACCAGGAGTTGCTGGTTCATTAGCGGAACCTGAATTCGTCGAATTGAATATCAGAAATTGTTTCGTTCGGAGTATTTTATCTTCAAAATTTATTGACAATAAAAGCTCATTGTGGTTAATGTGATGTACTTTTTGGTTGTAATGATATGATTATTATTATTATTATTATTAATGTCTTTGAAACAAAGTGTTGCATTCAAAATCAACTGAACAAACTTAATCATTTAATTGGAGTGGTTTCAGTGCAATTAGCAATGATTTTATGATTTTGAATAACAACATTACTTGAATTTGCCCAAGGTTGAGAAGAGTCTGGTTAGTGCTGAGGAGTTGGCCAGTGTTCGTGATGAAACTGGGACCGTGAGCGAACCTCAGAGCTCCGTTGTTGCCGATGGTGAATTGAGCCGCCTGACCCATGGAGCCCAAATTCAGCGGTCTTTGTTGCTGATATATTGTCGGCTGCTGAGGCTGCTGTTGGATTGTCTGGTTCTGGAGCATCCCTATTGAAAGAAGACGATTTCCGTCATTAACGATCGTAACCACAATCCCACCCATCTTTAATTAACTTCATTTTTTTTAAATTACTAACTAATGTGACTCACCGATTGTTCCAAACAGCAGGGGCTGCTGTGGCTGTTTCTGCAAGAGTTGCTTCTGATTGATGTTGTTGTTGTTGTTACATATGTTCATGTTCGTTTGTTGGGGAAGAACGGTGGCGAGTCCCTTGACCGAGAGAGCCTGGGGCTGCTGCGCTTGCTGAGGAATGGCGTAGGAGCCCGATACGGCCAACCTTATCATGGACATGTTCTGGTGGGGTGCGTTTTGTTGTTGCGGTTGTTGCATGCAAGACAAATTTTGTTGGGGTTGTTGTTGAGAAGATGTGGCAGGAAGGATGGTTTGGGTCTTTGTGGAACCTTCTGCTTGTTGCGTTTGCTGCTGAGTTTGTTGCTGCTGTTGAAAATTGGTGATGCTTGCTTGTTGCTGCTGTTGAGTAGTTTGATGCTGTTGTTGGATTGTCACTCCATTGTTCTGCAGGCCTGCAAGGACAAGAGGATGTTTGAAAGTGAATGCATCACAATTAATTGTTAGTGCAACTTTTAATAATTAAAAAATTAGAGCCTACAAGTTTAGATTTCAAAATAGCAGAAGTGGGAAATTAAAGAAATTGTTTTATTTTAAAATCAATGAAAATAGATAAACACAAAAGGGAGATTGATGGATTGTGCAACATTTTAACGAAGAAGAAGTAAACGTGGTGGAAACTAAAATGCTACATCACCACAAGAAGTAAAAAAGACACCGAAAACACATCAACCTGGCATGGATTGGAACATGAACTGCTGCTGTAGACACTGCTGCTGTATGAACTGATTCGGGCCCGTCTGGACCAGCTGCACTTGCGGTACTCCCGACACCACGTGGCCGCCCGCGAACGCGTTGGTCGGAGCGGCCAAGAACTGCTGACATCCCATGGATGGAACGTCGATCTGCAAAGTCGTTCGTCGTTTTCTAAGTTTGGCAGTAAAATTCGAGCGATTGCCGAGTTCAACGGCTTCGGTCGGAAACACTCGTCGGCACCGCCAGAAATCAATTTCAATCGTTCTGCAAAAAGTCGACAAACACTCGAACGACTGCAAGTGTCTTCAAGCAATGGAAAATAAGCAGCTTTTAAATAAAATGCTTGTTGAAAATGAGTCACATCAATCAGATTCGAAAGTGGCCACAAAACTGACCAGCATGAAGTCGAAAATTTGAGTCATAGCTTAATTAAATAAGCCATCATCATCGTCGTCATCATCATCATCGCCAATAACAACATCGCCATCATCGTCATCACCATCATACAGTAAAAACCAAGTAAACCAATCATAAACATTTGTAAGAGCATCATGAGTGGATATGTTATTGAAAAAGCTTATTTCTAAAATCTTACAAACGTAAATTATTGGACGACCTCCAAATAGAAATTACTTGTAACTTGTAAATCAAGATTATAATCATTAAAAAAAGCATAAAAGATATCTAAAACATGGGCTCTTGATGATGTGTAAGTTAATGGTTGAATATGGCAGAACTACCAAACACAAGGAGATGTCTGTTTGAAGCAAATAATTGCGTGCACCGAACATCGTGTCCACCGAGAAATTAGCAGGAGTACCGTGAACCACGTAAAGTAATGCAAATAAATGGTTTGATTTTTCCAGTATTTAATAATACTGGTCGAGGGAAACCCGGCCAATAGATTCATTTACAATAGATTTATTTACAATAGATTCATTTACAATAGATTTATTTACAATAGATTTATTTACGGAAGCACGATTACAGACTTTTAAGTTTACTCTCGATCATCAACGGAAGAATGAGAGTTAGATTTTTCGAGTCATTCTACAGCCATCTTGCAACTTAAGTTTTTTAGAATTAAATTTTTATTTGTCAAATAAGTCCATCACTGGTGTCAAAACATCAATAAACGTTGACCTACCTGCTGGCTTCTGGTGAGGTCGGGCGTGCAAAAGATCTGAGTGCCGTTAAAAATGGTGCCCGGCTGTGCGACGAGGCTCTGAAAATTTTGCGGAGCGATGAGGCTTTGACCGAGATTTGCCAACTGAAAGGTCGGTTGAGTTGCCAGAGTATTTCCGACGGGTTGGTGCAGTTGGAAGCCGGCAGTTTGTTGCGGCTGTACGGGGGTCTGCTGCTGCTGCTGTTGTTCCGCTCCGGCGACTTGGGCGACCGCCGCCGCGGTCGAAACGGGACGAACTATTTGCTGGCTGACAGTTTCTTGAGCCACGGCCACTCTCTGTTGGACGGACACGTTGTCCGACACCACCACCGTCTGCTGAAGGACTCCTTGCATGGTGGTGGTCTGCTGTAAAGCCCCGTGAGCGGGGTCGGAGTTCATCTGCACGTTGAAGCAACCCGAGGCTTGCTGGGCCATTCCGGAAGTCACGGCCTGTTGAAATCGTTGCTGGTGTTGCACGAGCACGTCGTTCTGTCGAACGGAGGAGGCAGCGTCGTCGTCGCAGCAGTCGACCGAACCGGTCGTGGCCACGACGCCGGTCCGAGAACTGGCGGACGTCTGTCGTAAGATTAATCGTTAGAATACAACCAATTGCAAAAGAAGATGAGGAGCTACCTGTAATGTCAAAATGAAACAAGAACGATTTTATGAAACAAGAACGATTTTACGAAACTGCCACAGGTCACGAGCCGACTAAATGTGGGCCACGGTCGGCAAGGATGTGCGTGGCTTTAAAGATTCATCGAAAATACCATTTATGGTGCTTCAAAGATGTAACTGTTAATTTTTAATTTGGTGCTTTTAATATATTTTTTAGTCCAATTGTTATCCTCAATTAAACACTGTAATTACATGTTTTAAACTAAATTTAAAGATTTAACAACGACATTTGCACTGCGTCCTCCTTCATCGTGCAAGGTGGGCCTGCAAACCCGTCGGTCAAAGTTGGGTTCGAAATCGTGAAAAAGAATCGCTCGTCATCGTTAATGCCGACGGTCGCAGGCAAGAAAATTCAGAATTGACTAAATTTTAAGACATTGTCATCTTTTTTTTATTCTTTATGGAGAGTTAATTTAATAACTGACAGTTATTTGTTAATAATTTTAATAATTAATAATTTATTAATAACAAATTTTTCAAATAATATAGACGTAAAATAACAAAAAAAATATAGATTGATAAATTGAAGGCCATGCATAAACATTATCAAGTTGCTCAGCACATTGAGGTCCTAACTACGATGATGATGGTGATTGTATTCCATACAATCAGTTGGCCTAAAAAGCAGGCCAATTTTCAGTATATAATCACTGCTAACAAAAGGACTTGCTACTTTTACTTTCCAGTACTTTTACTTTCAGAGATTATCTCCAAAATCCATAGAGGAGAACAGAGGATCACCTACACAGCTGGACAGCTGAGAAGCACAGCAAAAGATGAAGATAAGGCTAATAAGGTGCAATGGAGGGAATATTGGAGAGTGAAAGAACTCCTCAGGGGGGTGCCAGAGTGGTGGTGGAGGAGGAGGAGGAGGAGGAAGAAGAGGAGGAGGAGGAAAACAAGCAGTGCGTGTCCTTCTTGGATTTCTGCTTCAGCTTTTTTAAATGAAAAACTACTTCAGAGAGGCTAATGCAAACATGCTTTCATGTGTCGCATGCAACTCATTCGCCATGCTGCTTTGAGGAAGAATGCATTGAAATTGATGGAGATAACCATGATGTGATGTGATATGATGTGATGTGATGGTGACGACGACGAAAGTGAAGGAAAGGCAAAGTGGGCGTGCGCAGAAGTAGCACATGATGTAAATGATAAAAACGTGCATTAGAAGTTGAGCCAGCGAAGACCATCAATTAATTAGGGGTGGTGCATAAACAACAATCAATAATGAATGCATTGATCAAGTAATACCAGGACTCAATGTGACGTTTTAAATTTAAGGCAACCAGGTCACGTTTGCAGTGACCAATCAGTCACCTTCATCATCATCATCACCACCACCATCATCATCATCACCATCAATTGTCATCATTATCATCAATGTCCTCGATTCATTTGAGATCAAATAAAGAATGCAGACAATTGGGACAGTCCCCATGCCCTTAGATACCAGGTGTTTGTAACTGGTACATAAAAACATGATTGATGGATCAAAGTTCATGAGTAGACCTACCTGGATTGATTCAGTTGTGATGGGGGTCTCCATGGTTGACAGGTTGGCAGATGGCAAGGAAAGGTTAGTAGTTGATAATGTTGTTGAACTCTGAGAACTATTCGTAGACAGATGACATCTACTGGAATTCTTGTCGTCTATATCGTGGCTCGATTTCACTTGTATCTCGGTAGCCACTTCTCCGATAATCGTTGAAGGGCCAGAACTGATAGTAGACGCATTCGACGAGAAAGACGTCGTGATGATGGTGGAGCAAGACACGTTCTTCTGGAGTGATGGGGATGGATGAAAGGAAGACGACAGTGATTTATACGCGGTGTTATTGGCAGCTGCAAAAACCGCTTCGCTCTTTGGGGCCGATGCTTTAGAAGGAGATGAAGATAGAGGTGGGTGCAACGACGAACGAGAACCTCCGATCGAAGTGGAAGAAGAAGAAAGAACAAGTTGAGTTTCCTTTCCAGGAGAGGACGAAGAAGCCGCAGACGTCTGCGCCGATCCCGATGACGATACCGATGCCGAGATGGAAGCTACAGCGCTCTGTTCCATGCGAGATAAATCCTGCCCGGTCTCCTCCGACATCTGTAATGCAAGATAATTTTCCAAGATGAGACTCACTCACTGCCAAACTCACTCATTCGCGCAGCTAAGGCATTGTGTACAAACGCATCGCCATACTAAGATAATGACAACTGCATTTCACAAGATTTATTCTATTTTTAAAAGTAATGCATTTAAAAGCTTCTTAAATTACTAAAATACTGCCGTTCGAAATAGCTCGGTCTAATTTCGCGCTCGATTTAAGGCTGTTAATCGTTTCAAATGTTTTAATCCCTGCAAAGTTCTTTGTCAATAAATGAACAACCATTATTCCAGATCAATTTCATTATCATCACAGATTTAAAAAGCAAATAATGCATCGTTCTGCCAATAAAATTGATTATGACAGTAATTGAATAATGCAATTCAGTGATTGTGGATGGCATTGATTACATTCCAGTGGGAAGGAAGTATTTTTACGACAGTTTCAACGATGGATGACCGATGGTCATCATTATCGCGCCGTCGTGTGCGCCGACTTAAAATCCACACTCCACCATGGCAGGCTTCCTGAATTATTCATTGTTACTCCCAAGCACGAGGCGACCTCACACCGAGTGACTGGCAAAAACCTGCTTTCGAATGGAGGTTGTTGTTGGAATGTCACACCGTTTCAAAATAACTCGAACCAACGACATCAAATACATCCCCACCTATCTTATCACCTGTCCTTCCACTCACAAACTAATGTCGCACGTCGATCATTGTACGTTGCGTTGCAAATATTCATTCCAGTTAATTGCATTCGGCCATCGCATCAAAGCAAGCACACGAGCTCAGAGGGTACGGGCTCACCGAAGGGCAGTAGATTCATGAACTTGGAGCATAAAGCGCCCTCTGGAGAGGACGTCTTGTTTAGCGGAGATACTGCTGACCAATGTAGGGCGAGTGCAGTCACACACTCTGAAGGCACACGTCGAGCGCAAACAAACGAATTGAATATTAAGTTATCACGCTCCTCGTCACCAAAGAAGAACTTTTGCCTCCTCCCGTTCTTCGGCTTTATTCATTGGCTTATTCATTGGCATGGGAATCGCAAAATCAAGTCGACCGGACACTGGCGTGCCGAAGTTGCCACGGTACTTACAAACATGTAAACATTTGCTGGAAAACCATCAACAGCGTGAAAGTTTCCCAAACACTCGGAGAGGTTTCAGTTATCAGCTCGGTTAGAATGGAAAACAAGAAAGTCCGAGAAGCGAGCAATTCGGCGATCCACGCAGATATTAGGACTACAGTTTTTATAAACAAACTGTTCCACTTTCGTCCGACCTTTCGAACGTCTCTCAAAAACAATGACGATTTTGATCGATTAAGTAGCACAACAAACAAGGAATGCAAGTAGAAAGATGTCCAAAATTGGTCACGGGCCCTCTGAATCCCACTTCTTCGAGTCGAATCTACGCTAGCGTTTGAAACACGAATTAGAGATACGGCTACACGGCTAAGATAAGATCGCGAAATCCTTGTAGGAGACAAAGCAAGGCAGATGCAGTCGGGCCCAGGTTATCGAGGAGTGGCAGTGCTTTCATATTCAAATGCATCCGACCGTCCACCCGCGCAATCCCATCTCCCTAATCTTAGCTTCCAGTGGGAACATGTATTCCGAGAAGGGAGCATTAAGATTCACGTCAAAGTGGCTTAAGTCGAACTCAGGATGATGAGCGTTGATGAAGCATAGCGTAGTCTTCGTAGGAAGACCGGCTGTTCATATCCCCGATGTTAGCAATAATAATTACTCGTACCGCCGACCGGCACCTGGTACTCAGCGTTATTATAATTAATAAAACGGTCCTCATAAGAAAACGGGCCTCCACACTTCGTGGCACGTTTTTCCAAGATATCACAAGTTCGACACGCAATTATTTCATGTTGCGTTAAGTAACCAATGCGTCGAAGTCCTTAACCAATAATAATATCACGAATATCGTACTAAATATTACAAGTTACATGATAAGTCATTTCGAGTCAATGGCTTAGAAATGGACATGCAAGAAAATCATGTTCGATCGAGAGTACGAGTCCGGTGTTCATCGAAGGTAACGTTTCCACAACCAACCATCCAACCATCCAAGCATCCGAACAGACAAGAACATGCAAGAACAACCGCCGAAAGTGAAATGCACGACCATCATACCCAGCACTCCCTAATTACAGTCAGTGCTTTCACGGAAACCCCATACAAGCGAAATTCCAGGACACAAGAAAGATCGGTGCCAGACAGGGGTCTTCAACCGATTCTAAGAAATCTTGAGAGTAACGATAAATACTTTTGTTCTGCTTTATTTAGAGGTTACTCGAGACAAAAGGGGTTGCATAATCGCCCAAGATTCAGGATTCACATAGATATCTCCATTCCTCCCGTAGCCTACGTACAATTTTGACGGACCAGCCAACACCAAAGTGCTCCTCCACCAAACACGCGATCATCCTGAACTCTTTCGAAAGCGTCCAAAAGAAAAAATCCAACTTTTATCTGGACGCAGGCGGCTGAGGCACGGTAGCCGAGCGATGGAGTGTACTTGCGAATGAATGAATGAGTGACAGAGTGGACGAACGGATGAATGAGTGACAGAGTGGACGAACGGATGAATAGGTGCTAGAGTGGACGGGTGAACGTCCAACACGCATGAACGCGGTCCAATCTAGAGCGATCCTCGAAATTGAATGCAGGAACGTCAATGGGAGAAATAATGGAATCCCAATAGTTCTGGCTGCTGTCCAATAGCAGAGGAGATAAGCATTCTCTTCGGGGAAGATAAACAAAAACGAGTTACATGCTGCCCCTCGTTCGGAAAGCTACTCTCCATCCTCCGACGTCCTTCCACGAGGAGGAAGTAATGCGTCGACAATCTCGTGCTCGACTCACATCCGAAGTTACGAGAAGTAACGAACGACAGCGTGGAAATGCATCCGAACGAACTGTCGGAGTCGATGGAATTCAACTGAATGGATAAAGTCCGATTGTCGTTCGAGCACAATCACATCCGAATCTAACTTGAAAGGCTGCGATTCGTCAGGATTTCCACGAGCAGAGAGCACGATGTATTTTGGTAGAGCATAACTCCTCCTCGCGATTTAGATGAAATGCTCGCGACAGTCGAAACAAGCGTACATAGGTTGGCAAACAAAAGCATATCGATTCAAGAGAATGCACCAAAGCACACGCCAAATGTTAGACGAAAGGCTACAACGTCGAAAAGCGGTCGTTTTCCTTCGACATTTCACTTAGCGAAGATGGAAAAGACACATTACACGGCTTCCATCCATACACGACACGTGCTGGAGGATAATCCATGTCGAGGAGGAAGCGGTACGAGTACAAGCAAAAGGAGCTTGTCGTTTTAAGGTCTGGATGAGATGGATATCGTGCGACCGATCCGAAGAGGCGGATATCATGTGAGCAGCAGTACGGAGCAGGATGAAAACTCCAGAGATACGAGCGTATGACCAGCGCGGAGCAAGTTGCCCGAAGGGCACGATTAGCCGGACTCGGGAAGTTTCGAGGATGTGCACAGAAAGAAGACACGTCGTTGCATGTAGTGAAGGCCTATGAAGTGTTAATAATTCATGCCTGCATTTGCCCATTAGACTGAGTTTTAAAAAGCCGGATCAATGGCAGGACCATCTCTTGCAATTAGTTCTTTTGTGTTTCCCACGGCGTGCACGATGTAACCGAGTGATGAACCACCTCTAATCAGCAAACGGGTCTTACATCGACACCGCGTTAAAATCCTCCGCGCGATGTGGTCAGCTTCGTGAGTCCTCAGCAAATCTCATCAAGTAAACAGCAGCTTCACGACTTGCAGCAGCAAAGTAATGCGATGAAAGACGAGAAATAGGACGCAAATTGCAGGTTTCCACGAGCCTTTCCAAGAGGGCTTAATAACTCCGGCAGGCACTTTTAAATTATCCCAAGACTTGCGCAGGAAATAAGCAGCCGAGAACGAAGTAGCAGGAAAATTACTGGCCATCGAAATTTCAAAAAAAAAAAAAAACAAGTACGGCATTCGGAGATTCATTCGTCGACCTTTTTGATGCACACTCCATGCCATGTGCAAAATTCTGTGTGCGAAAATGCAGCCTAAAGAGGCCAGCAAGATGAACTGGAAGTCTGAAACAAGACACCATGAAACTCCAGGTGGCAACTGGAAAGATCAAACAGTTTTCCATTTCTGCCACATCATCCTCCCATATCAAAAGATTCACATCAACTTTGTCTAGCTTGCTCTAGCAACAAAATAATATAAGCTGTTTTTGAACAAAACTTATTATGAATGCAATTCCTAAATCACTAATTCTACAAAACGACCGGTGATGGTGATCTCGTAGCATGAAATTCTGCTCGGAGATGATACACGGTCGGCATCTGGAGTTGGCAATCTCATCAGAGAAAGTCAAGCAGGCAGAAAATCTCACCTCCAAGGAAGAGAAATATGGAAAATGAAAGATTGTTGAGCTGCATCTTCAAAGTGTCAAAGCCAGTGGAACATGCAATTTGCATGCACAGTGTAATTGAGTAATGCAATGTATGCTTATGGAAATGAAATTCAAAGATTTATCACAAGCTTTCCATCATTAAACCACTTCCTCCCAAATAAACTACCTCATAAAGCATCAATTTTTGCATCCACTTCCACTTGGTTCCAATCTGCAGAACCAAATCCCAAAACCACTATTTAAAACATTTCAAAATAATAATTCAAAAGATATCAACCCAATACATTCCACCTCACTTCAATGATAAATTGTTGCACAACATGAAAATAAAGCAAGATTTTTAAAAGCATTCACTTTCTTACAAAGAATTAAGATAAGATAGACAAAATAAAAATATGCCAAAAGTAAAATCATCGGAATGGAAATAAACTTGGACAATGCGTGCGGATGCATGCATGCGAAGGAACCTAAATTCAAATGCAATCGGCATTTGCAAACGTTCTTTGTAAACCCCTGCAATTTCTCAAGAAATACGGGAAAATTATTCGATGCATGAGTTGCAACTTAGACCGAATACAAACGAACTGAAATCAAATGAATACAAACGTATCTACAAGAATCATTTGCACATGCTTTTAGAGCATTTTTAGAACCCCAGAAGTCAAATCATACGAAAATGCATAACAATAAACGTGCTTTCACAACTTTTCAGTATCATCAAAAATAAAAATGAGCCAAATTTTGTTTAAATGAGACCTAACCCCATCGAGGCAGGATCAGTTTCGCGGCCATGTTTGCATTCGCCAATGCCGCACGCTCGTTTCAAGTCGCACCAAAATTTCACCACATTTATCGTACTTATTCCCAACAAAGAACATACAGACTCAAAATAAACTCGTGTAAAGTCCATTACTTCCACTCGCGATGGAATAGGAAACAGAGTGCACGTGAATGTTTTCAATTATTTCCAGTTAACTAACCCCGACAGGAGAGAGATAAATAAGGCATCGAGGAGATAGTGAGCAGTTAGTTCCATGGTTAATAAAAGCCTATTTCGTTTAGCACCGAGAAGTCCTCGAATCGCCCCACCAGGTTTACTGGGGACCAAGGAGACCAACATAGCGTCATATTAGATGAGAATCTCCGAAGCTTATATCTCCGCAACGCAAGACAATCACGCTCGTCCGTGCATTCGTTCACGTGCATTCGTTCACATGCACGCACGAGGATGCATCCACGATCGTCGAACAATTTTGTGCGTAGAATACATTCACTAACCTGATAAATGATAATTTTCAGTCTAAAATCCCCGTCGATTGTGGCTAAATACTGCAAAACGAGTCGACAAGAAGAAGAAGAACAGCAACAACAACAGCAGCAACAACTGCAACACAAACACGACGAAGCAGCGAAGGAAGGAAAATGAAAAAGAAGAATCGGTGACGAATCGAAACATTCGAGAAGTCGATTATTTAACCGGGGAGACCGACCGACCAATGGCGGTTGGTTATCGACCATAAACAAGCAAAGCGAGATGGTGACGAGTGGAGAGAGAGCTCGGGGAGGCAGGAAAGAGATAGCGACGGACCGAGGGAGGGTAGGCGAACTCCGGGAACTGAACTGATTAAAAGCAGTCGTTGCAAACAACAACACAACAAGCGAATCTCATTCTACACTTCCGGAAAGCAAACAACAAACTTAATGCTCATTGGTCGGTTCACGGGCGGATCGGCTGCGATAGGCCGAGCTTAATTTGGCGGCCCGGTGCCAGTCGAGAGGGGATCGATCGAGCGAGGAGGATGACATAACCACACGAACACATCGCAGGGGGTTACATCGAAAAGAGAGAACCTTACGAAAAAACATTGCGAAACGAAAACCATGCAACTTGAAAAACAAAACGCAACGTGTCATCTACTTAAGAAAGTCGTAACTAACCGATCGACAACTTCTTAACGATTCCGACTCCCACTAAGAACGAATACCATTGAAAGTCAAAGCAAGTAAAAGAGGCGATAAATGTTTTTTGAGCACAACATTGACAAGACGAGACTGAGAAAAAGAAAGCAAGCCAGAAAAGGGAGATAGTGCAGCAAGCGAAACAAAGGAGGTGTTGTAGAGAGAGGCCGCGTATGCAAAGTAGATGCTCCTATCGATCTGTACGCAGCGCTGTACAGCTGTTCCCTGCACAAACTTAACACCGTAAACGCCCCTAGCTGGAGTTATTTCACGAACACAAACCAACCGACGTTCATAAAATCAATCTATCGTCATTCGCTACTGCCTCGCGAATAATTTAAGTTCAAAAAACAATCACTGGCAGCTATAAATGGAACTTGTTCGTGAAGTTTTCCTGGCAAAATGCCCTAAAAGTGAGTATTAAAGGAGGTGGAGATGAGACGAGGAGAGAGGGAGAAATTGGAGATGCTGACGAAGGCGAGGAAGAGGCAAATGTGCTGCTCGTCTGTCGGCAGTGGCCACGCCCACCTACCGGAGCGCCGAGGCGGCTTAAAGGTCGACCGACCAGATGCGCAACTGGGTTGGTCGTGAGCTCTGAGTGGCGTGGGGTGTGCTGCCTAGCAACCCTCCCTTCGCTCATTGGCTGGCTCGTTAAAAGCGCCAAACCGTCGGAGCCAACCAGAGCGTGAGAAAGGGTCGACATGTAAACATTCATTTGGTGCCTACCGGTTCGTAACTCGATCGTCGTACGTTCGGTCGTTCTCTTGTTCGAACACGCTCTTTCTTATTTGGGTCGCTCCCTCAGTAATTTCTATGGCCGCCACTATTAAGCCTGTATTTGCAGTCATTCACGAACGTCAGGTCGTTCTGCTAACCGACTGCTTTGCCAAGTTACGTAACCGTCGCATTTCAAATTGAAATTCAAATTCGCAATGAAGCCGTGCCTAGATGCACTTCGTCGATGCGATAAATGTGATTAGCATAAAGTTGGAAATAGAAGTTTTTAATTATGATTACGGTCCGCTTACGATTGGTCGAGAAAGAATGATAAGGAGGAGAGAGAGGGAGAGACAAGGACAAAAAGAGAGTCGTAATTATTGAAGGCGAGCGAGCGCAGATCGGTCGGTGAGATCGTGCACACGAGATAGAAACATCGGATGTGTGTCGGATGAGTGTACGTGGATTCGGCGCACGTGAAGCTTCCTCGGGGCACGAAAAAACCATGCGGCCTGTTATGACGCACAGCCTAGGAAAAGCTGAAAGTTGATGGAGTACACCACCGAAGAGAAATATCGAACGCCCAAGAATTTGAAAGACATTTATTTTTTTAAATGCAGATCCACGCAAGAGGATGACCGAAGCGACTCAAAGCGTAACAGGAGAAGACAACGCCGATCGTTTTACCAATTAAAGAGAAGAGAAAGATGGAAAGGATAAGACGGAGGCGGGAAAAAAAGCAGAGTGACACCGAGATGGAACATGAGAACTTGCCAAACGAGAGACTTTTAACGAGAGGAGGTTTCCTTCCAACGTATCTCTAAATTATCAACCACCATCACAACCATCCCGTATGTATGAATGCGTTTTGAAAATTTTCTACAACTTTTACTGTCACAATGCAACGCTCCAAAGTGGAATAGAATTTTTTTTTAAGAATCCAGCGCACACGAAGGAAAGTGAATGAATGTAAATGAACTAATGGGTGAACGAATGAATGGGTGAATGAATGAATGAACAAGTGAACGAACGAATAATGAGGCCAACGTGAAGAAGCGTTATTGTAGAATTCAGGTGGCATCGAGAACACGTCCCTCACACGCCTCACTCCACATGAGCAGAGTTCTTTTTCGTCACAGAATTTCATAAATGAGGCCCGGAAAATTATTCGACATGCAACATACAGCCTGCCAGATGACACCACTAAGCGAGACAAGCAGAAAATGTCGTGAAACAGTTTTTGAGGGAAAGAATACTCACTGACCTCTGACCTGCAATGTGCCACTCCTCCTGATAACCATCTCCGTGTTCCATGTAACACCTCATAAAGTATGACCCGATCCGATACGAGGGGATACATACAAACCATCGTGCAAACAAACAATCGAACATTTCAATATCCACGGATGCAAACAACCACACAGAGACAAAGAAATGCCAAATGGCGTGCCTTTAAGTGTCTGCATTGGAGGCAACCGGATAATAAAAAATGTTCATTTATACGAGCAATACGAACATTTTGAAGGCAGATTGGTTTAAAATAATAATGAAGAGGTTTGTAGGTGCATTGGAGCAATCGTTGACACCATCGACAACATACACAAGCCAGGATCTGTCGTGCACCACAATTCACTTCTGATGAATATTCCGAAATTACAGGATTAAAGAAGAAGTATTTTAGAATATTCATTATTTGTCGAACATTGAATCAGCCATATTTTCATCATTAATATCTGCATTCTAAGCTCGTATTTACTTGGAAGGAACAAAGGTTGCACCATCTGCAGAGATGAACAAGTCAATAAATATTCATTATTTACATGCTTATTATTCCTTTAAGTATTATTTAAGTATTTAAGTTTTAGTATTATTTAGAGTAGGAAAACAAAACATCCACAAGATTAGTTGAGGTGGAAGAATGGAGATGCTCATTACATCTTGATGATGACATTCACAGGAGGGTATCACATCACAGGAGGGTATGTCACAACTTTGAGGTGACTTTAGGTTGTGATGGAAAATCCATATTCTTGCCTGCATTTTTTGTCCAAATCTCAGTAAAATAGGTAAACAAATGCTAATGAATAAGTCGATCTCTAGCATTTTATTAATGAATATTCAACATTTAATGAATATTCAACATTTAATATTAGCACAATCATTTATTGCAAGAGTTGACAAAGGAAGACAAAGGAAAACAGAGGCCGAGAAGGTCGCAGTAACCATGACGACCATGACAACGTGACGTTGAATAACATTGCTCCCATTCAATATTTTCAGACCATTCTCATCTTCGTGGTGGGGGTCGTCTACAAATGCGATGCTCCAACGAGGGGGCAGACCTATGTTTTCGAGAGAATTAAAATTATTTTTACGCAAACTCCGATCACGGTTCTCATCTCCTCGGTCGAACAATTTTGTCGAGATTGGAAACATGGGATAATGGAAATAAATAAATAAATGAATAAATAAATCGAAAAGGATCCTTTTGTTGAAGTTGAGTGGACTAATCACGTTGATTAGTGCGTCACGGAAGACACCTGGTGCTAATTGTGGATTTTACTGCAATCATTTCAGCTATTCTAATAAATGAAAAGCTTTAAGATGTCAATTAAATTAAATATCAGACTTAAAATCAATTCTTAAATCTCAACTGACCATTATTATTATTTTATGTTAATTTAGTTTCTTCAACCAAAAACATTCTGAAGCGATCAGTCCCAAAAAAGAACCACATCCAAAAATATTTAAAGTCCCCCCCAACTGGAAAAACTGGCTCTGGAAATGAAATGAATTTAACTAGATAACTGAATCTAGTTTCCATTTCAGTGCCAGATTTACCTAGGTGAGGGCCCTTAAGCCTCTGTGCCAGTCCTGCCCCCCTCCCTGACAAGCAAAAACAAAAAGTTTCTTTAGTTGGCAGAGGCCCTTGTGCAGTGACACATCCCAACCATGCCTAAATCTGGCAATGCACTAGTCACCATAAATCAAAATTGAAAATCACCCAAAGAACAAAAAAAACTGGTTCATTAATTTCATTCAACTGCTTTAAGCAATGACACGGAAGGCCCCAGGTTGTCCCCTTCTTATGACCCACTCCTTGGTTCCTCCTTTCCGATTGACTTAATTTCTCTGCAAGTTTACTTGCAGATCTCCCTGTCTTCCTTGGATAAAGGCTTAGGAATACTTTACCGAAGCTTTCACTATCTTTCGACCTGCTGCCGTCGTCCGGGACCGTGTTCTCGGCACTTCGGTCGTCCGACTTCACCGGAACGGGTCTCGTTTTGAAGCACGTTCATCTTTTTTTACCAATTCTGAATATTTCGATAATCTCTTTATCCATTTTTTGTCGGCGACTTCTTTCGGGAGCTTCGGGTGCAAGTTCTCGTCCTCGGCATCTCGTACTCGGCATCGTCTTCTTAGAAATCGTAAATTAGGATGTCATTCTGCCTCCTCTGCCTTTCATTGTGTAATTCCATCTTTGTTCTTGTTTCTGTCACCGAGCCCCGAGCCCAACAACTACGATGTCCATGTCCATACCCGTCCATGTTAATTTTAAACAATCAAACCACTGTTTGGTTTCCAATTTGTTTTCATCCAGCTTTTGGATGGAAGCCTTGTTTGCTTCCTTCAGATTTTCATGAAGTTCATCAATTTGCTTCCCCTGTTCCTTGATTGCTTCAACCAATTTATTTCTTTTTGTTATCAGTTGTCCATCAGGACAATCATGATAAATGACAATGATAATCATTACCTTTTGAAGCTTACAGAAATGTTCATTGAAGATTTAATAGCTATATTTGAAGACTGAAATGAATGATAACAGATTATTTAATGCAAATTTATAAACTTATTTACAAGAGCGATTCAACTTTATTTTTATAAATTAATGTTATTATTATTATTTATTAAATAATGATTGAATGAATATTGAATAACATTATTATTTATCGTTATTATTGTTATTGTTAGGCCTGTTTACAAATGAAATCTTATCACGTGTTGAAAATAATTTTGAGACCTCTTTCCTTATCAGAGTTTTGAGAGAATATGAGAAGAATGAGGTTAATTTGGATGGATTCCATGAAGGAGATGATCATTGAGTCATGATGATGATGGTGCTGATGATGATGATGATGATGATGATGATGATGATGATGATGATGATGACGATGATCATGTTTGTGGCTTCTTCACCAAGCAGCAGCTTTATTGAAAAGAGTGCCAAGACATCTATTTTAATATCTTCATTATTATACTTTGTCACTGTTATGTCACATTTATAATGATAATAATAATTATTACTTATTATGGAAAGTAATAAATTTAAACTTATTTATAATAATTTATGACAATTATAATTTATATTATTTATTATGCAGAATATCTTAGTGTTATTATTATTATTACTGACATTAGTATCATCATAGTCGTCGTCGTCGTTATCATTACGAACGACAAAGATCTGCAAAGTTCAAACAAAGCAGGGGACAAAGACCATCATTCCACAGTTTCCTCCTGCACTGAAATGTGAGGCAATAATATTGCATTTGACCCTGAGGTCCAAACGATTCTGAGTGGTGCGTGAATTGATAACAGCAGCCTCCAACATAAGGTTAGGAGAAGGAAGCCGTGATGACGATGCCGGCATAAATTATGTATATTCAATATAATAACAACAACAATAACCTTAACAATAATAATAACAATAAAACATCAATAACAATAATAATAGCGATGGTAATCACAATAGATGAGGCTGCTAATGGAGCAGAGAACGTGTTGTACGCACATCAATACAATTATTACACGAGATTTTATGAAAATCGACGCCAGAATTAATCATCAATTATCATTTACACCCCCAGGCAAGACAAACTAGGAGCAACAATTTGAATCAAATCGAGTGGTATCCTCGTCGTTCTATTACTAAAACAGCTTGATCATAGCTTTCAGATCATAAAACTGATTGCAACTGAACCTAATCCAGAATCTCGTTAAGTGAGAAGTGAACCTGTCCGTGAGTGGACCTTGGTCATCGGATGAAGATTCAGCAAACCATCTTCTACTGGTCGACTATTATAAATTATCCTTCATTCTCCAAACACAGCCTCCTCGGCGCCAATTAAAAAATCACGTGTCCACAAAATCTGGTGCGGGAGACGAAATTCAAAATCATCTGTCCTTATTGCTCCCGTGCACGCGGGAAAAGACAAAATCGGGAGCGAATCGCTTAGCACGACGTGCGTCGATGGACTTCTCGGGAACACGTGGAGAATCCATCTTTCCAGGTCTCCTGGGACTCGACGAACACTCCACATGCCGGTCAGTGATGAACTGGGATCATGGGAGATGATGGAGTGGGAAGGACTAATTGTGTCGGTGATGCTGGTGATGATTACCAAGTCAACCAACCGGTCGTAATTATTTGAAGAAGTGATTAATATTCAATATTTAATAATAGGTTACAATAATTAATAATAGATTACACGTGTAAATCTTCCAAACCTGCTGACCCAATAACAGAAGTCGCAAAACTTGGCTGTACGTTATCTTGCGTTATCCTTCATGCGCTCCATCGACTAACAAGTTCTTCGATTCTAGGAATCGAACCCGGGAGCTCAGAGCTCACTTCGTGCATGTGCATCGAACGCCGAGTGTGAGAAAGAAGAGAGATAATTGTTTATAGCGAGTGTTGCTGACTACAAGATGAGAAATGTCAAGTTTTATTAGCGGGCCAACAAATTCTCCTTGAAAAGGCGGCCATGCTGAGATCCTGGTGAGGATCAAGCACTTGTCTTGGCAGTCGACATTACTGCAAGTTCGAATGCTCTCCGCAGTCGTTCGTTTTAGCTGCGGCTACGACGGTGACGTCATTACCGTTAATTAGTGAAGAAGAAATATTATAATCATGCTATCATCTCTTTAGTCCTTCATCGCTCTAACCTAATCATAAGTGTTATTATTTTATTATTATTGTTATTATTATTATTATTATTATTATTATTAATATCATTATTATTGTTATTGTTGTTATTATTATTATTATTATTATGTTATATTATTATTACTTTTTCTTTTTATTTTTTTTTATTATTATGACGGCGACGATGATATGAATAATATATTGTGATGATGATGATAAACATGGCAAACTAGTGCAAAGGTTGACACATTGAGTTTCAATTGCAAGGAATAAATGCCCTGCCACCTGCAAACTGAAGGATGTAAATTAACTGGGGTCATTAATTGAAAATTGCACAAATTATGGATAATTACGCAATAAATGTTGATATCACAGGTTGAACCTAAGCACTCCTGATTAAGATTATGCGAGTTCATTTGAATGCTTGCAATCAATCGTTCCAACAATCGGTTGACACATCGCAGGTCGATTGAAAGATCGAAAGTTCAACAAGAGGTTTAACAAAATATTTACTTGTTTCCTTAAGAATCTTACACAATTCCAATCCATCTTGTCCAACACAAATCCATGCCATGGAAACATGACACGCTAGAATATTAGACAGCAGACGTGAGATTACAATTTGAAGCCCTCAGATAAGAAGTTCAAGGAACAACTTTTCCATTGAAGACACAAAATTCGTTCATTCACCTCACAAGGCATTCATTCACCTCACAAGGCATTCATTTACCTCACAAGGCATTCATTCACCTCACAAGGCATTCATTTACCTCATAAGACATTCATTCACCTCACAAGGCATTCATTTCCTTAAATCTCCTAATTCATGCACTATGTTCAATGAGGTTTCCAGAGAATTTTGCACATTTTTTCAGGTTATTTAATAAATTTTTATATAATAATTTTTATATAATACAATATAAATACATTTAATAAATAATATAAAAAAAATATAAAAAAAAAAATATTTAAATGGAGATGCTTAATATTTAAATCATATAAACCCGTTAATGTAATAAGAAATTGCACCTTTGTAAGGCCACACTGGTGAAGTCGGCACGAATTACAAGTCAGTCTTGTTTGTAATGTTACAGAAGAAGCACTTGAAACAATGATTTGGCTTAGAAATTAATTACTCGCCATTAATTACGTAATTTAATGAGTTGTTGGTGGAAGCCAATTTCATATTCATGCTGCAAATCAGTTGTTTCATGAGTGGAATGTTGTTGCACAACCTTCAAAGTGCATGGAATAACTTTTCAAGGAGCATGTGTCAAATGTGGAACAAGTGCAACTTTATTAGAGAATTCAATGTATAAAATAAATAATAACAATAAAAATACAACAACATCATCAACAACAACAACAATAATGATGATAATAATAACAACAACAAATAGTAATTAACTCATTATAAGATAAAGACACGATTAAATTGATTGCTTAAAAATAGCAAGTTAATCTCTGCTGGATTAGAATGTTGACTGATGGCACTGAGGACTCATTAACATAGAAGTGGTTCTCAAAAGTAACATTAAGAAATGACAACATCTAAGTTGGAAACAATATGCCTTCAACAATTCATTTCTTGAATTTCTTACTTGGACGAGTTGACAAAAAGAAGTTGGTGGCAAGGAACACAACACAAACATGCATTGATTGTGCTACAAATCACGAGTAAACCCAGTCAAAAAGAAGAAGTCAGAAAAGATTTGAATGGAACACGAGAGAGATCGTGAGGACGAGAAAACAATCGCTAACCCTGTAAACTCCGATAAAAAATAAGGATTAACGAGAATAAATAAAATAATGAAATTAAATATGAGAATCCCAAATGAAACTCAATTGATGGAAGCGTTCTTAAGCAGGTCCAGACCTCGTGAATAAAATCTGGCACAGCACCAGAATCAGAAAACCAGGAGATAATTTCCAATTAAGTTCACTCACATAAATTTTCATCTCTTGTCATTTTTCACATTCTTTCATTCCTGCAACTGAACGTTCATTCATGCTGGATCAGCAGACTACCCTGATATCATCAGTAATTTATTTGGAAATCACATCAGAAATAAGATATTTTCAGCACATTTTCCTTCTAACGAGCATGTTTCTGTCTGTCTGTCAGTGCAAATGTTGGTTCTAAATAAATAATTGATTAACTAATTAATGTTGGCTCAAGGTCACATCAAACAACAACATTTAGAAGATGACAACAATTGATTGAACTAATATTAATGACATCCCATTTGAAATGTTTCAACAACATTTTCTTGAACAATAGGTGAGCAAATAATTTCCTATCAACTGTTGTTGTTGTTGTTGTTGTTGTTGTTGTTGTTGTTGTTGTTGTTGTTGTTGTTGTTATTGTTGTTGTTGTTGATGCCACTTTGAAGAAAGAACATCTTTCCAAGGATTTCATGCTTGCCTTCACAGAAATACTTCCTAATTTTCAACACTAGTGAACATTTGTCACTTAAATATAACATTAAGCCACTTACAATCTATTACTAATGATAATATCTTACCAGTTATAATCTATGAGTAACAATTATTAACTACAATATGTCACTAATTACAATCTATTACAATAAAATTGTTGGCAGATAATAAAGGAAATGTTTGTAAAGACTGAGACTTGAAATGATAAATGATTTATTTATGCACATTTCATGCTCTTATCAGTTATTTCCTTCAGCTTATCTTCCTTTCATGAAGTCAACACATCACATTCACCCCTCATGGAGACTTGCATTTTCACATTCAGTCCACAATGCAATGAATAACTTCATCTTGCAGTGAACATGAAAACAAGTCCAAATAATTTCCAACATGAGTTGAAGTGAATGCCCCATGAAATGAGAAAACACAGACATCATTCATCTCTCCTCTTCAAAGATGAAATAAAACTGTTGAAATTTTTGCTCTTAAGGAGGTTGAAAATTCAATCTTGAATAAGAAATGTTGTCACTTTTCAATCTCAATATTTATTTTAACATTCACAATTGAAGTCAATTTAATAATCAAGTTAATATTTGCAAAATGCCCGTTTATGTTGTTGTGCGAATTATTTTTAAAATATTTTTAAACACATTTCATCTGAAATGTGGTGTTTTATTGCGAAAATATCGAGCATTTTACAAAAGAAAAGTTTTCTTGAGTGAGATTCTCAGAGCCAATCCGAGCAAGTTTACAAAACCAATGAGTCGTCAAGCTACAAAACTTGAGACATTCAATCAACCTTGACCCCAAACACTGAGGAGATAAAATCTGATAGGTTAAAATTTCTTCCGAATGCAATGATAATGTTTGTTGGAAACTTTAAACATTGTCAACGTTCATTCGACTACGATGATATCGTAACGTGATTATTGTAATGGGAATAAATTATTCAGTTAAAGTTCAACTTATTCCGATGTTGTTGAGAAAGTGAAACTGGACGCTTAAGATGAAGAATGTAAATAAAGCTTTCAAACATCGACTGCTACGAATAACGAACAAGTTATTTATTTTTAGAACGTTAATTACTAACAATCCAAACACGGTAATGTTTGCATAATGCTAATTCATAATTCCAATTAATGAATAATAATGATTCGAATGCATAACATTCATTACGAGAGACGATAGCTAAATTATTACTGCAATAATAATAATAATAAT
>MPNW01000048.1:189105-227584 GCA_011800805.1 Hirudo medicinalis
AATTCAGGCGGATATTGCAATAATAATAATAATAATAATAATAATAATAATAATAATAATAATAATAATAATAATAATAATAACAATAATAATAATAATAATAATAATAATAATACGTCCAGATGATAAAATTCATTGGACAACATCTGTCAGCGACGACGCGATCTGCACACGTCCTCAGCAGATAGGCAGACACAGAGAAGAAAACATACAGAGGTCGATAACAAGACACACGACGTGCCCAATTAATTCGCTCTTCGATGGAGACCTACAAAGAGCTCGCTACTGTTACTCTGTGCCACGATCGCCTGTCAAAGGAGCTTTTAAAAACAAGAGGATCTGCAGACGAACGAAGGGAACGTTCGAGGGAGGAAAGTAACGAAAAACTGCACGAATGCGAATGCCCTCCCTCGTCGTGAAAGATGAAATCGCAGAACAAAAAAGAACCGAACGCACTGGAACATGACATGGAACGTGACATGCAACGTGACATGAGCATAAACCACCACAATCACGTGGTCGGAGACGAATTCCAGCTTCGTTTCGGACGAACGTGGGTCGCCATGTTCTCCCACAACAACTTAAGCTCGGCCTACTCGAGCTTCCCGCTTTTGAGGACCCACCGAATCTGAGAGCGAATATGAAGAAACAGAAGAACGTGCGTGCAACGTGCGCTGGCCTGCATTTATGCTAATGAGCCGCTCGACTACCGTCTCGGCACGAAGCAGGTTGCAGTCTTTTCGCTCCTAAAACATCGTCGTCTGCAACGAAATGGTCGATAAATTGTTTCCGAACGGAAAAATCTCACCATTTCGACGTCTTTCCTCGAGTGAAGTGAGCTTTTTTCGCTGAAATCTGCTGAGAAACTGGAGACACTACAGCTACTCGTCAGGCTCGAAACAATGCGACGGCCATGTTTAAATTCGTATTGGCCGAAAAGTAGCGATCGGAGGAGGAGCTAGAATTTATTTTCTTTGTTCTCGCGCGCTCGTCTGACCTGTCAATCATCGCTTACTCATGATTATGCTAATCATAACCTAGTTGAATTTGTCAGGTTGCCCTGCAAAGGAAGGCAAGTCGTGTTGGAGCAACAAACGAATCGAGTTCTTACTTGCTCTTTACGAACATCTCCTTCTTTACGAACATCTCCTCCTTTACGAACATCTCCTATGTTTCCATACAAAGGCACCGTCACAACTTTTTTAATAAATACTTTAACGACTAACTACCTCTCGACGGCCAATTAAAATCGCTACGAAAAATGAATTATTAATAATGTAATTAAGTATGCAATTATTCATCACCGCGTGCAAGACGAACTGTCGGACGGCTTCCTCGGACAATGTTGGCCAGAATGGCCTTGAAATCCAAAAGTTCTGAGGCTTTGTTTGAATGTTAAACCTTTGGTACGCTCCACAAAGGAAGCGTCATTTCAGTTATTTTCGGGGGCCTGCAATATCATCATTGGTCGATGACTTGGTTTAGCTCATCATTCTCATCGCAAGTTCGAGTTGGTGCCTTTCATCATCCGACATCGGCAACGTCAGGAGGGTGACATCATCGAATGGTGGAGTTAGGATTGTGGTGACAAAAGAAATCCAGGGCAGTTGCCCTCAAGCTCGCCCCCTCAACAACAAGGGCAACAACGAGAACATGCTCAACAATAACAACATCAGTATTTGAGAAGGCTACCTAAAACAAATGGATGAATGTACATTAGCACGCATTCCTGGACGATTAATGTTTGCTTTTAAGCTTCAACCAATAAAATAAGTCTCCAGAAAGCACATGAACCCATCAAGTGACGTAATCATCTCTTGTTCTTGTCATCTCAATAAAATGATGTAATTCCTTTGTCTTTCCAGCACGTCGAGGGAAACATTTCTGCTGCCACTTTGGCAAGTTTCTTTGAGGGAGGAAATTTTTCTTTGAATGATCGATTGAAGTGAGATAATTGTCGGTTTCCTTGTGGTTCCCATGAATTAAAGATGCAAATTAGACTCCACCCTGCATTGTATTCTCGGGCATTTTAAGCGTCAATTTAGAGCCCAATTATGACACAATTACCACGGAAATTAATGGACGAACTCGTCTGCTACTCCTCGATGCGTGGGAAGCATGTCAGATGCTGCGGAAGACAAACAAAAAATAAGCTTTCCTCTGGATAGTGCCATCAGAACAATTGATCGACTCGAGTGGCAGACTGTTTGGTGGCAAGAATGAACCGAGACGTTGAAATTATTTTTGTGGCCATTTATTTGGAAATAATCACTTCATCTGCGCCTGTAACTCTTAACCGACATGTTTACAGCGTTTCTAAACGAAAACATTCTGAAACGATCTTAATGCTTATTAACGATCGCCCACGATGGGAATCGAACCCGAGCAGTCAAAGCGAAGAGGTAGAAGTCGAGAAGATGATTCATAGGAAGCTTTTATTCACTATTGAATGAGTTACAAAGAACCAGGATGAATAAGACACGAAGATAAAACATAGACTTCATTGCTTCACTTAGAGTTGCAAGAACATTCATTGAAAAAATCAACAAAACCATGCAACGCAACATTTCATGACGCAATGTTGTAGTTTATTTGTAAATAATATTGTTTATGATTTACAGCAAATAATATTGTTTATGATTTACAGCAAATAATATTGTTTATGATTTAAGTAACTTCAATTAAAACCAACAGAAGCGAGAAGAAAATATGTGTCGACCAATATAAAGTCGGGTAAGAAAATCTGGGTCAGCATGAAAATTGACCTCATTTCGTTTCCTTGTTGACGTAATTAGAGGAATGTCTGCCTAATCACGTGCTGTGTGCGTGCGTGAGTTTGAAAAGAAAGAAAATGGATGTTTCAAAGAAGTTCATCATCATTATCACCATCATGATCATCATCGTTAATCATCAACATCGTCTTCATCACACAAGTGAAGGAATCAATCCTTACGAGGACATCACCTCTCGGTGATGACAGAACCTCTGCTCCATCTTAAAACATCGGCACCGCCACATCAATCTCGTCCTTGAAGTCATCACAAAGGATGCTATCGTGGAGCTTTTAGACCCCGTCCGACCGCACAAAAATTGCCACGGTGCCTCTAACCGCAACCCAATCCCAGCGGTGCAGCCGGGATTTTAAAATCGGCCGAGCTAGGGGGGCAAATTTGTGTCATGTGTGCAACGTTAAAGTATAGTATATAAAGTATATATACAATACTGGCGGATTAGCGGCAAAGAATTAATTTCACACTAAAGACACATGATGAAAGCAGACACTCGTAATTTCTTAAGTTAGGCAATAATTGTTTCAATGTTTGTAAGTGCTCTTAAAACATTAACAAACATTAACAAACATTAACAAACATTAACAAACATTAACAAACATTGTTTTGATATTAATATATTCATTGACATCGTGAATACTTCGCACTTCATCGATACTTGTTTATTTGTTTGTTTGTTTGTTGGTTTGTTTGTTTAGTTCAAATATCTGACGTAATCTCCTCTTAAAGTTACTTCAGGAACAACTTGTATTTAATGCAATTACGTACTTCTTCATCGCACGTTCCACAAAGAAATGATCAAGCTTAGGGATTGAACCCACAAGGTGCCAGATGGTTTGAGACTTCCACTTGATTCAGATTTAAACTTTCTTTACAAGGTCGGCGTTTTGGAGGCAGGGTTAGAATTGTTTTCCATTCTTAAGTCTGCCCTCTGACCGCTGCTCCCCTGTCGTGAGATGCGATTGTTGGAGTCCTGTACTTATGAAAATGAGGAACCCTAAAGAAGGATAAGACAGTTTTATGCAACTTTTGAAGGTTTACCCCCTGGAAACACCTGGAAAGACGACATTATTCAGTTTCTTATTATTTATTTTTATTTATTTAATTAAAGTCCGTTGCCTGACTCAGATGATTTGGACTTAGCGACGCGTTTCATTGCAAGAACATCTTTAATGGTGACGACGTGTTGCCTTGTAAACTCGTTACTTATCCTCATTCCAATCCTCTCAAGTCACACAAACATTCCACAAACTTCAAATCCAGCAATAAAAAGTCACTGAGTCCTCACTTCCTGTTGTTGAATGAATTCTTTCATCTCACTCATTCATTCATTCATTCTTTCATTCATTCAAACAATCACCAGTTCCTCTTTAATGTCGATAACATCATTCTATTGGAATTCCCAACTGTTTTATTGTAATTAGTAAGTTAATTACAATTCATTAGTGACTTAATTTCGTTATGACTATAATCATTTATTACTTATTGATGAGCACATCAAAGCATTTTATCTATTCGCCAGTTCAACAACGTGGTCCAACGACAACCATTTACTTGGCGCTTCATTTGATCATAATATTCGATTGATTGGTTATTCAACCCCTTTATATTTAAATATTTTTAAAGGAAATTTAAGTTTAAACAATTTATCGGAAAATATTTCGCCGTTTATAATCTGGGATGTTCAGTTATTTTGTCATTAATTGAGTTTTAGGGTTTGGGTGCAGGCGTACAACCTGTCCAGTCAGTACCCCTGTCAGTACCCCTGTCAGTACCCCTGTCAGTACTCCTGTCAGTTTCCCTCTTCACATTTTTCTAAATCCGTGTAATTCGTTCATAGTTTATTGGCCACAACACAACTCCAGTAAATTAGGGACGCTTTCGAGATGAATATTTATTTGTTGCGTGTTACAAGTGGACGCCCAACCATTATGCTGCCCAAGAAGCAACTTTTTGTTTGTCAAAACAGTGATTTTCTACAAAATGTGGCTTTTTGTCCAACCATTTTTAATACCCCTCACATCATCATGTTCTCACCTAAATATTATTATTATTATTATTATTATTATTGTTATTATTATTATTATTATTATTATTATTATTATTATTATTATTATTATTATTATTATTATTATTATTATTATTATTATTATTATTATTATTATTATTATTATATAATTCTATTATAACAACATAACGTTAGCATCTTCATAATGGTGTTTACATGGATATGATCTACATAATTCTGACAATATTTGCAGAAAGAACATGACCGTCAGTTTCCATATCATCCTTAAATATAAATATCATAAATATGAATGAATAAGATATAAGATAAAATATAAATATCATAAATATGAATGAATAAGATATAAGATAAGATATAAATATCATCCATATCATCCTTCAACTCGCGTGGTTGTCAACGTAAACTCGACCATAAACTTTTTCAGAATGTAAAGAAAAACAACACAACAGAATAATAGCAAACAATATTTAACACCACTTGAAGCTGAAATGATGTTAATAACAACGAATGTTATCATTCTGTAGTTTCATCGACCACACTTATCTGTGAAATGCACAAAATACGAGATTTAAAAAACTTTTAGTTCAAAACGAATTCCTTGGGTCCTTAATTATAAGTTTCTGTAACGAAATTACAAATATTTTTGCTTTCCTTAAGTGTCATTAATGTGAAATGAATTGTTTGCCTCTATTCCACCAGCACTGTACTTTACTGTTTCAATAATTATGAACGCATAATAAAATGTGCCCCCAACTCGACCGATTTTAAAATCCTGGCTGCGCCACTGGGTTTGGGTTTTGGTTAGGGGTATTGTGGCAACTTTTTGTGGACGCCCGCGACATGACTTTGCCCGTGACTCGGCTAACAATCGTTACAAAACACCGTCGTAAGGTCAACACGTTGTTGTGAACTTCGTCTGTCATGTCGGCCTTATGCGTACTTAAGCATCAATTTGATCGACCTTATTAAGTCAAATTATATTTCTAAATATTAACTTGTGAATTAATGCCATTCATTAAATAAATTATTAATAAATTATTCATGTTGCCAACGAACACATGAATGATTATTTATCAACAGACCAAGGAATAAATTCGTAACTACAAAAGTGCAAATAAACTCCAGAAAATGAGCGACTGAACGTGTGGCAGAGGAAGGTAGAAGAAGATGAAAGCTATGTTTTCCTCTTTCTGAGGAAATCTTCCTCAATTCAGACGATGAAACGCTGCTTTCTGTTGGAATTTAATTCCATCTAATTATAATAGATTATGATAATTAGCTACAAATTATTACATGATTATATAATTTATATTAATTATGATTAATTAAGCAACCTTTTCAAAGTCCAATAAATTCGATGGATTCGTTGAACCGACAAATGCAGGCGAATGTGAAATGATGGAAACATTCACGAACAGCAAACATCATCGAACAATGGAAACTGTTGTTTCCATAGCAACCGAGTCACTACTTAATCGTGGCTCACAACATTTCTGAACTCGACCTTTCACCTTTTGTTTACACGTTGCAATAAGCGGTGGGGTGGAGTAGTGGAGGGGTGTCGAGTGTGTCTAGGGGCCCGGCAATTTTTTTGGGCCCACCCGGGTTACAAAATACTACAATAAACTTTTATTCCCTTTTCCATTACCAAGTTGCCCTTGGCCGCCGTGCTTAGGGACTCGAAATTTCTGTCGGCGATCCTGGGTAGGGTGGCACAAGAACTGGTTTTAATCGTGGTTAATATTCGACGAAGCTTTTCCTTTGTGGATGTATTTTGGGGAATCCATGCACAGCTTCACAATTGTTACCCTGTCAGGCCACTAATTCAATACGTAACAACGAGTGTAACATTTCATGACATTTCATGACATGATTAAAATAATATCGCAAGAAATTAATTAAAATGATCGATAAAAATCGATATTTCTCATCCGTGGAATTCTTCAAACTGTTTCTTAAATGCACGTCCTCACGATTCTTGCACAACAAAATACAATCAGGATTTTTATCCTTTGCCATTCATTTGTACATGTTTTATATTAAAATATAATATATATTATTAATTAAAATTACATATTTAATATAATTATATTAATTTTCACTTTAATTATATTTAACATAATTATATTGCGGTTTTTTCAGGGATTATAATTCGTTTGAAAGCGGAGATATTAAAATCAGCGAACAAATGTGGCTGATGATGATGATGATGATGACGATGGTGACGATGACGACGATGACGACGATGATGACGATGACGATGATGATGATGAACACTATGTGCACGATGTGTTTGTGATGCTTATATATCCAGCAGGTTCAACTTGAAGACGATGAGGAATAATAATTAATAATAATAATTAATATTATAATATATAATTATAATTATATAATTAATAATTATTTTAAATAATTTTTTCATAAAATATTTATATAATATATTTCATATAATACTTTTCATATAATATTAATTATTATTATTAGGATTATATACTAATTAATAATTTAGTCCACAAATGTAAGTATAAATATGATCATTGATATTATAAGTATAACGACTGATCACATGAATGCAATGACCACCTTGAAGATGTGAAATGACACGTAAGCTTCAGTTTCACTTTTTAATTTTGGACTCCAACATTTTGTGATAAAATCATTTGCACATCCCTTTTCATGTACAAAATAACAATAATTTCACTAAATTTGAACAATATTGAAAGATTATGATGCATTAATCGTCCTTTAATCCTTAATTGCGTTTATTCCTCCCGTAGTTATCATAACTATCATCATCATCATAACCATCATCATCATCGTCATTGCGGTCGTCGTCGTCCTCATCGTCGTCTCCGGACTCGTCCATACATAACGATAATAATAATAATGATAAGGAATCAAAATTTGATTTCAGTGGCGTAATAATAATAATAATAATTAATCATAATTTGATTACAGAGGCGTAATAATAATAATAATAATAATAATAAATCATAATTTGATTACAGAGGCGTATGTCCAAACTTCAAAAGTACTTCAACATTGGGGTGGCTTCCTTGAATATGAAACTTATGAAGATGGAGTGGTCGTGGGTGATGCAGAATGGCAGGATATATGAATTCTTTCCAATTATTTAACTTGTTATGATGCATGGTTTCTTTCTAATTAATATTCGCATTCAAATTCATATTCTTATTCATACGTATTCGTATTCATATTCATATTCACATTCATATTCACATTCATATTCACATTCATATTCACATTCATATTCACATTCATATTCACATTCATATTCACATTCATATTCACATTCATATTCACATTCATATTCACATTCATANTTCATCCAATAAACACTGCAAGATTCAAATTTAGAACAAATTCAACAACAACAAATAAAGCACCTGCATGGGGTTCGTGGTCCCAAAATATGTGGCCATTCATATTCACATTCATATTCACATTCATATTCACATTCATATTCATCTTTTTTCGCATTGTAATTATCATCACCAGATTTGTCAATGTAACAAACAGTGATTGTTTACTTTTTCCATAAATTTGCATATGCTGGTGGTGGTGATGATGATGCAAAACATGTCTGAAGCTGTGATTACCGTATGTAATTGATGTTTTTTGTTATTCTTTTCATAATCAATAGTGATAATGGTGGTGATGATAATGATGATATGATGATGACGATGATGACGGCGACGACGATGACGATGATGACGACGACAACGATGACGATGATGATGTGAAGAAAATAATTTGTTCGAGAAGAAGGCGGCAGATGGCAGAGTTAATTGGTGACTTTTCCACTGTTTCTCAGACATGCATGAGACTTAATGGTCATCATCGTTCTCTTCATCCTCGTCTCTTGATGACGACTATTATCATGTCGTATTCGTATATCACGTGACTACCATCAAGTCACACTCGTATGTGACGTGACTATCATCATGTCACTCCACTCACGACTGCAGCCATAATCATTCCACCCATGACTATTACAATGACCGTCATCGTCATCATCGACATCACAATGATCGTCATCGTCATCATCGACATCACGATGATCGTCATCAGAACAAATAATGGTTTTTCATTGTTCGCCAGGTGGAAAAGAGTTGCAAGAGAATCGCTCATTCATAGATTCGCATTTCATGTCTGCGAGTGTGTGTGTCGACGTACGTGAATAGACGCCCACAACGTGTGCGTGTTATCCAACGTACCGATGTGTACCTAAAAAGCTTCGGTGAACGAATGCATTCGAACGCATGTGTGAGAGACTCACGTGCGTGCCTCGAATGCATTATCATTCCTTCCTTTTCTCACGCTCAAAGTCACGTGATGTGTGCGCCAAAAGCACAAGTAAACAAACAGTGCAATGGTGGAGCGCAATTTCCTTAAATTTCTTTGAAATCGTATCAAACACGTATAATAACATTAATATTAATTATAATATTACATTATTATTATTTATTAATTAATAATAATATTATTATGATTATAATCATCAATATTTTCCAAATAACTACCACATTTTAGTCAACGAACAACACGGAGTTGCGAAGTTAAACCCAAATGAAGGAAGGAATGAAGTGAAAGGAAGTGGAGGGAGATGATCATTTGGAGAGAGGAGCACGTGATCAGATGACTGGAGAAAGAATTTTCATCGACCAATCACATTCGCAGCCTACGTTTGTCTGGGAGGATTAGGAAACGAGGGGGGGTCTTAGTTCGGAATGGACTCTTCCAAACTGAGTGGTGTACGAGCACTTTGTCATCCCTGGTCAGTCTTTTAACAGCAATAATCGTAGATGGATTGATTCGACATTAAACAAAGAACTATAACAAAGGTACAACAAAAGAATACAATACTATGCTGTTAAAAATAACGCTTTCCTAAGTTTTGCTTTTACATAAATTCCAGCGAAAATCAATTTGAATAAAATGCAATCATTTTTAAGGTGATTGAACAGATCAGATGTTGTTTTTGCCACACTCTTTGTTCTTACGAAAGAATAAACAAAATTCAACAAATTCAAAGTGGTGCATTGATGGATAGGTGGATGGATGGACTGATGGATGGGTGGATAATGGTGTTCAGAAACGTTATCGAACACAGGAAGTGGATGTCGCTTGATTGATTGATGGATCTAAACCACGCCCATCAGTCCCAGGTGACAAAACAACAACAAAAATAGCCCACACATTCGGAGAAAACCTTATTATGCATGAGTTTTTTTATTTGCAAAGATATTTTATAATTTATAACAATTTCATGTGAAATATTATTAATTAACTTATTAAATATTACAAATGCAGTCATAAATTTAATGGTTAATGGTCACACGTTGATATTACAATAATTTGTAGGCAGATTTATGTTGGCGTGACACGACTCCACTGACGACACGAAACATGTCACGTGATGTGACGTCACGAAACATGTTGTCAATTAGCTGCAACGTCTTCATACTATCAAGCGAATAAATGCTTACTAGTATTATTTTTAAAATTAATTTGTTACAATAATGTTTCAAATTTTACACGATTACGTTATGATTATGATAAAATTGCAAGAAGTAGCAGCAGAAAACAATGTTACAATGTCATTTCACACGTTCACCATTGAATTTCAAATTATCGGATGTAAAAAAACAAAATTATCATTATCATCATCATCAAGAAATGCAAGAAATAAAAATAGTCATCATAGTGGCTCCTATTATTGCCACAGTTGTAGTTGTTGACGACAGGTAGAAGGATGCGTCATGGAGCTCAATTAGGTGTCGAGCTCTTTTTTGCGTCTATACCTGATGTGGTGTACCTGCTGCATTGACTAATCCAGGATAGCAGAAGAGTGAAAGGACAGAAGAACCATGGAATCAAAAGATGGATGGAAGGAAGAATGTATGTATGTCTGCCATTGGATAGGAGAGGGTTTTAGCTCCTTGATTAAGCATTCCTTTTTATGAACATGTCCATGCTGTCTCAGTAGTCATATAAGCAAACCTCTCACGTACACTAGAACACACGCACACGAAGATATTAATAAATCCCCAGTGACGGCTGACAAAACCGCTGACGCCGACTGCTACGAAGCATCCGATGCTCGTCACGTCATCCGTGTAATCGAGAAGGTAAAATGCGGAAACTGCCATGACAACGAGCAGGAAAGAATCTCTGTGATTAAGAATAATTTTCCAAATTTCTTAAAATACAAGAATCCACAGAAACATCACAACATCGACAATTCCAAAGCAAGCCATTCCGTAATACATTAGAGACTAGAACACTATCGGACCTAAAAGCACGCCCATTATCGGCTCATTGTGCTTCACGTCGAAAATAGCTCCACATCGTGGAAGCTTCGCATAGAAGTGTTTCCATGTTACGTCACACACCGATTGGAAGGAAGGTGGCACTTGTTTGCTGCTAATGGACTGCTTTTCTACTTAGAAAAAATATTTTGAATTCCGTGACGTGGTTAAACAATTTCGAAATGCGCGTATTTGAATTAAGAAACATGAATATAGGAGACAACATAATCTTTACTTGTGGCCACCCTAATTAGAATGCCACCCACTTTCGGACAATAGTCGCTTGTTGACCTGGGCGATCGAAGAAATTGACGAGGCCATTCCACAGTGAACATCTACTTCTTCACCGCCATTAATTACCATATACACCACATAATGCTTCCTAGCCACCACGCTCAAATATCCCGTATAATTGCCAATATTCTCACCCAGTTGATATCTTCAATACTAAATTGTTCTGAAACACGAGCTTAAATTGCAAAAAAATCTTCCAGACTTAAGACAAAAATGAATTCCAACAAAAGGTTTGCACACAACACCTCAAAAGAATGGAAAGCACAAAGATCTCTACTTGTTACAATGTCATGTCACTTGTTGCAAAAACTCAGCTCAATTGCACCTCAACAGTTCATTCCGTTACTAATGCGGCCACAAACACGGAGAATGAATAATATCAACACTCGAAGGAAGATTAACCATAACGAACGATGCAAGCATAGATAACAATAAAGACCACTACCAGGAATTTTAACAATGGTTGGCAGCGACATCCCGTCCGGGACGTGATGGGAGGCAAGCAGGGTGTGCAGACGAGCGCATGTTTTCAAGTCATTTCTAACATCTTTAGGAAGTAAATCAAAGACTCGAACAATTTCTCAAAATTTTTGAAGCAACCGCCCGGCACGAGCGACGTCGGCAGAACCGAGCATTTCATGGAAAAAGTACTTAAGCTCTAAGCATTTTAGGTCACTTTTGATGATTCATCGAGAACATCAACACTACAGCTTCAACAATTTAGGCCAACATATTCATCAAATCATCCACTGCAACAAGGAGGAAAATGAAGCCAACTATTTTGAAAAAAATTGTGCCTAATTGATCTAACATTCACACAGGGGTGAAGCAAAACCATGAAATGCAATTAAGTTGCCAAGATAACATTTGCAGTGATAAGAAATGGCAAAAACAGGTAAATTCCATCATGATTCTCAAAGTCTATTGAAAATTAAAATTTCTTCTTCATCTTTTGGCAGTTATTCAATGTGGTCATCAAGAGACTTCTTGACATCTTTTACAAGTTCCTTGGCTGTTGAAATGTGTAAACATTAATGACGTTAAAGAATAGCAATTATTTGAGCTGGCATTGAATATACACGCTTCGCTCGGATAGCATCACGTGCACAGCGGAGGCATTTCTCGTCGACCATTTACATAGCAGTTCGAGCTGCATCGCAAGCAGGACACATTACCGAGGTTGCCGTTACTGCTGCATGCAGGAATGCAACTCCAAGCCAACTTGCAAACCTAATGGAATCGACTTTCTTGACATTCGACTAAGTGCACACAACTTGCAAAGATTAAATATGCCCCAAATCAAGCATGCTTATAATGAATTCTTGTCTTATCAAAGTGCTTGATAATTCATGATAAGCATCATGGATGCCACACGAACACAATCCTATCACATTACTTCTCATTTCAAAAAGTCATTAAGCTGCTAAGACCAAGCGGTTAATGCAATTAACATTAAATGCAGTGCCATTGAATTTAAATTATCTGAAATATTGCCACACAATAACCGACGCTGCCGCCATATTTACAATGCCCGTTAGGCTACATAAAAATGGACAATGAGGGTGAGCAAAGAAAACATGCATAAATGCAAATTAATCACCTTTATCAACATGAGAATCAATTGTCTTCTCATACTTCAATACATAAGGTCTGATGAGCTTGTAGTAGATGGTCACAGATCCATTGAATGGTGTTGGAACCATGCAATAGACAAGAAAGACACACTGCAAGGAACATAAAGTAATATTGCATTAGCAATGATGAAATAAATAAGAATTAATTGAATCAAAATAGTTATATAACCTTCAAGAACCAATAGAGTGGAATCCAGAACAGAAAGATATCTGTGAAGAATTCAACCAAATGAAAAACACTGTACACAACCCAATAGGTCAACCATTTTGTGTCATCATCTTTTTCTTTGGACTCTACTGCTTTGATTCTTTAATCAAAAAGGTTAAAAGAATTTGGCTTCAAAAAATTATATTTACAAAAATACAAACTTACGATGCATAGGCTGGATACAAGAAGCCAAGAAAATTGCAGAGAAAATCTCCACCATAGCCCACCATCAAATATATGGCAAGGAAAACAATAATACCTGCAACCACCAGGTCAATGAATTAATTAAAGTTGTACATCTACTATTAAATAAATAAATTGGAGTGAAATCATTAATTACCCTAACTAGTCAGTCTACAGTCTACTAGTAAGTCTTACGTGCGACTAGACATCAAAAAAATCAAATAATACATGTCAAATGATTGAGTAAAAGTCAAACCAAGAGCTATTCTTTGTTTCTTCACTCCAGTCTTTTGTTCCAATTTGTCTAACAGGTCCGTTGCGAAATTTTTATGTTGCAATGCATCATCTAGGACCTTCTGGAGATCTTGGACATATTTCTTCACTCGAGACATTGTATCGATAGTTCAGAAAAACTGTTCTTGTAGATATATATACTTCTTGACCAAAATCCAATACACCACCAACGACAAAAGCCAGCAGCAGTAACCTGCATACGGTGATGTTATACGGATATCGAACAAGAAAGAAAACTCGTAATCGTAAAAAAATTCACATTAGGACTTTTACATTAAAAAAAAATTATTTTAGTTAAATTTCATTTTGTAACAATTTAAACTATTTTTTTAACAAAAATAAATTTATTTTTGAAATAATTCAATATAGTACATATTTTATTACATTACATAACTAACAATGTATTAATTTTTCACATAAACGATTTTTAATCTATATTTTAAGGCTATTTTTCTTATGAAGCAACTGTCAACAAAATTCTGGCGGGTGCTTTTTAAGCTTATTTACCGACTTGGGTTTTCTTATCGATATGGAAAGTTGGTTCGATCGAGTTCAGAGAGAAATGTCACAAACATCAGAGTAATTTAATGCTTTACTATCATGAATTAGCCAAGACTTTGATATCTATCTGTATGCAATTAACTTTCCGAGGTTTTCTCCACTTATTACAATGTCGTATAATGGAGGTGCGGATTAATATAAAATTACTTTCTTTGCCAATGTTGTCTAAAAAATGCGATAAGTTATATTAACAACAAATTTATATTCTGTTTTTCGATGTTTATTAACCAAGTGATAGTGGGAATCTGTTCGGCACTGAGGATACACCATCAAAAAAGCGGAAGCAATTGCCACTGGAATCCGGAAGCATTAAGTAATTAGTAAACGTTTGTTGTATGAGCTAACAAATTTAAATAAAAATACTTGGATTATACTTATTATTCCCAAAATGTTAATCTATTTGCTTTTGCCTGTGAATCTTTGGCAATCACATGTATAAATTCTCCTGCAGCTTGTTTTAAATAATTTCATAAGACCTCTAATTATTTTTATACCAGAATGTGGCATGAAAGCATGCACATTTCATCCAATTTTTCTGAACTGTAATTTAATTGTTGCAGGAGGCTCAATATGTCAAAAGGTATGACATGCGACAAAAGGTACTTTGGGCATTTGTAATTCATCGAATCACAATTGCTGTACAATAAAATCTGCGATTTCTTTTCTTTGCATGAGTTTTGTGCTTTCTTGTAATTCAAGCGATTCATTTTGCCATGAAGAAAACTTGGAAAGCCCACAGAAAGAAGAGCCTAAGAGGACATTGTAGGTTTCCTCTGAGCTGTTTTAAAAGATTTAGATGAAGTCTTTTGATTCAAAACTTGAAGCAGGTATGGCAGAGCTTACCACAAGGATCTATCGAAAAGAGAAACAGACCCAGAGATGCTATCCAGACGTCGGAAGCAGATAGATTATGGCAAAAATACACCCGAATATGCAGAATACTTAAAGAAAGTTCCGAGGTGAGTTTGTAATGGATCTAAGGATGGACAGTCTATTACATCATTGCAAAACCTATTTGGTGAGAACTAGTATTTAGCAGAAGCACGCATACTAACCTCCTGCCTTCGAGTCGTGCATTTCACACGACTTTAAGCCTTTCGCAACTAGTTCAAAGTACGATTCTATTATGACAGAAATGAGAGGACGGAGTATCATCCTAGGACACCAGACAAAAATATGAAATACAGCAGAAGATCCTGGGACACACTCATTAAGATCTGGAGGAAACAGTTGCACATATGGGACCCAAAAGATGCTGCAAGCTGCAGCTCAGGAACCAATTCTGGTTGATAACCTCAATCTGCCCTTTTTGTTGGGTTTTGTTAACAATGGTTAACTGGACAATTAACGCTTGAATATGAATTGCTTATTTCACATTGGTCCACGCCTTCAGCAACTTCATCGGCCAATTTCTTGCACAATCTTCTAAAAATATACCAAGGCAATTATTGCCTAAATCCTCAGAACAAAAATTCATTTATAATGACTGACACATTTATGTGCCCCAGTCCAGAGTGGGATTTCCGGCTTCAATACAGGCAGGGCATTAGTAGCAATAGAGGTACCATGGACTTAAAACAGTGAAAGTGTATTTTTAACTCGGGTGAAACATAGGGCGACTAAGGGACAATTCTTTGCAATGGGAAAATAGGTCTGAAGCAGGTATATGATCTACTTCCAGTCTGCCAACCAGATGATGAGATGATCTGAGATTTGCAAGTGCCTACAATGCATTGCAAATCTAAAACTAAAGTCTAGGGTCAGCAGAGGAATGACCAATGCTCCTGAGATTGTGACATCCTACACATTAGTTCACACACAGACACTCACAAAAACTGACAATACCTTACAAAATGATATCACAAAGATATATCATCATCTATATTTAAATACATCGCTCAAAAACTCATTATCATTTTAAACGCTATGTTGCTATGTTACACAAAGGTACAGTTACAGAGACTGGATTGAAATATTTGGATTGAATGGTCTTTAGGTTGGAGTTGATGCAGGTCTTTAAACCACAACACCAGAAGGGCTACCTTTCCTCCTTTGGCAAATTTTAAGTGCCTCCTGGTTTAACCCTCAAGCCCAGGCATCCATGCATCATCTGTAAAAGAAATGCTTCATAGAATATGAGTTTCATACATGATTGCCCCAACAAAAGTACAATATCCATACCTATCCTAAACAACCTAGTACTAGGAATCTTCAAGGAATGGCCTGGCATTAAACTTTCAAACACAATGAGCAGAACTACATAAACTAGCCTTTATTCAAAAACAATAATTAACCACACATTGATGTCACCTCAGTGCACAAGTTATAACAAAACACCTCAGATAAAATAAAGATCACACTCATTGTATAAATATATGCTGCCCATTTTCTCGCTTTTGAGGGTAGCAACAGTTTCTGAAGACCGAATGTCTGTAATGTCATTGTCATTATCCATTCATGCTCAGCATCATACAGGTGCACACACTCACACATACAGGCAACACAACTTAATGGTTCTGAAAATGACAGTTCAGAAGTATATGCAGAGATTTCCTTATCAATTGTAGACTCTTACAATCCTAGATGACTTAGATGATTGTATTCTGCTTTGTCCTAAGCCTATATTCCTGTTAAATAAATCACAATGAACCAATTACGTCTATTATCCAATCATTAAAGTAATTCATAACTTATTTTACAATCTTATGGCATGCATTGATTAATAATACCAACACCTGAAAATCTCTGCAGGCTTTCAAATGTTCCTATCTTTGGCCATAATTTCCACCTGAGGCATATCCACCCCCGTAACCACCAGCCCCACCGCTACTACCATATCCTGCATTGCCACTGCCGTATCCACCTAAAAGGACATGTTATATTACATAAATGCAATGATGAGGTTAAAAGAATATAATATAATACCTCCATAGGGACCAGTTGCCCTTTGTGTGTATCCACTGTTCTTCATTACTCCACCACCATAGCCACTGCCATATCCAGATCCGAATCCACCACCCGGATACCCACCTGTATTGCAATCAGAACATAATATAAAGATTAGCTGACTGAACAAAATCTCAGCAATTCATGAATGCATCTAAACATTCTAATTAACTTATCAAATGTGATGGGTCTTGCCAATGCAAAACTTACCTCCATAGCCATTTCCATAACCACCTCCCTGGTTCCAAGGTCCAGGACCATTCTGACTCCATCCACCTCCACCATATCCTCCATAACCATATCCATCTGAAAATATAGGCATATGCAGGAAATGGGCATCTGTAGCCAAAAACCCATCAACTAACCTCCATAACCACCACCATAACCCCCACTATAGTTGTCACCTCCATATCCTTGTCTGCTACCATATCCTCCCCGACTAGGAGGCATTCCTCTAGCACCACCTCTTCCCCTGACAGCTCCAACGAATCCACCTTTACCATCTCTTTCTACTGCCTTTTTCACCTCCACTGTGACATTCTTTATTGTGTGATTTTTAATCACTAAAATATAAATGTATTTCTGTTTAGTATTCACTGTTTCCTTAGCATCAGCATACATTAAGAACAAAACATCACAAGCCAGATCTGCTACTTACAAACTATTTTATCAACAGAATCAGTATCATCATAAGTAAGGAAGCAGAATCCCCTCTTCTTCCCAGTATCTTTATCAGTGACCATATCAATTGATTCGATGTTACCAAACTTAGAAAAGTGTTCTCTTAAATCATTTTCATCTAGTGGCTCCCTAATGCCACCGATGAATACTTTCTTAATCGACAGGTGCAACTCTGGTTTATTTGCCTCCTATTCAGTAGAAAAATAGCCCAATTAATAAATGTTGCTATACTAAAATTATTCCTATTGCAAGCCGTGGTTTAAGAAAAGTGGAAATAGTGAGAAAATTATACTTCTCTTGGCATGGCCCTCTTTGGATCCACTTGTTTGCCATCAATGATATGTGGTCTTTCAACTAGACAATCGTCTACCATATGTGCTTCACTATAGGTGATAAAGCCAAAACCTCTCGAACGCCTCGTATTTGGATCTTTCATCACAATACAATCGACCACTTCGCCCCATTTTTCATAGAAACTCTTTAAAGACTGGTCGGTCGTCTGAAGATGCAGACCACCAATGAATAGCTTTTTAAATTGTTCGGAATCCTGAAGCAATACAGTAAAATTATATAAACAATCCGTCCAGTCAAATGTTTGAAAATTGCCGAGGTAAAATGGCGGCGCTCGGAACTTAGCACATAAAGAAACTTCAGAGTAACATACATGAAGTCATTCAAATTTTAGGTCACGTCTGAAAATTAAAAAATAAGATAGATTCATAGAAAGTATCTCTTACATCCATTTTACCACTAGACATCCCTGGCCGACAACGAGAAAAAGAAAGGCGGCACCAAAAACTCAAAATGTTAATAATGGACGCCGAGACGGATTAGCATGTTCAAAATGCTAATCGTAATCGAAAACATTATTTCTCAGGTAATACTATCGTAAACTAATATATAATTAATAATCAATTGTAAAAAAAGTAACAATATAAGCCGTATGTGTTCGATTTAATCAAAGTTTAGATACGAATCGTTAGATTGCAGTATTTATGAAATTAACTTAATTTTACAATAATTGGTTTCTATTTAACAAGTTTGGAATTATCACTATGTCTGTTTTAGAAAAATCTACAAAATAAAATGAATTCTTGAAAAAGTTAATCTAAAATTTTCTCGATATTTTTCTTCGCTTTCAACCATCATCGCAAGAATGATGATTCAAAGAATCATTTAGAATTATTTAGCCATTTTGTCTAATTTTTCTTTTTCCATCATAATGTGATCATCGCCATATGCCTTGCATGTTACCTGTGCGATGTCAAGTACTATAGGTAGCATTGAAAAGAACAAAGAGCTTGCACACAGGTGTGTGTCTGCGATGCGATTGACCGCCAGGTGTTAAAAAGATCTGCATTCCTAGGCAAGAATTCTGTTATAAATTTGTACCCGTCGAAAATCGAAATGATGTACAAAACAGGAGTTCGACACACGTGTTGTCCCGCTCAACATGATTGTACAGCACTTCTGAGTACACCAGCGATAAGCCAGCCTAAAACGTTCCTACGAAATTTTCAGACGACCTCGTCATAGGCATCTCGAGAGTGCTCCGAAACTTCTGCTTCCTTCTTTGATTTGAAGATAAACAAACTTCGACTATAAAAAGACCAATTTTTGGCTACAGATGTTTATGAGCTACTGCAATAATCAGTGTTTTTTTAATTAAACCTTAGATTTCAAATATTTTCAGAGTGAATCTGTTTTTATCTATCATTATTAACTACTTCACTCCATGATTTAGCGAGACATTTGAGATTTCAATCCAATTATTCATTGATACCATTATTCAAAATGCATTTTATCTGCTTGTTTTTTCCTGAAGGCGGTATTATAAAAATATCTGAATATTCTGTTTAAATAGGAACGAGTTTGTAGAAGTAATTTTCTGCACATTAAAGAATCGAACACATGGATGTAGATGAAAGATGATGGATGGAAGAAATAAAGAAAGAAACGAGACAGCGAGCGTCAAAAGGAACTAACAGATGATCCAAGATATAGCTCAGAACGAACAGCTGTGATGTTAAGAAGAGGAAATGAGTGGGTAGAAAGCAGCGAATGATGCTGCTTCCCCAACAATAATTTCCATTCCTTATTGTCCCTAATTACATTCAGTGGCGGCTTTAGGCATGGTCGGGATGTTCCACTGCACAGGGGCCTCCACCAACCAAAGAAACATTTTATTGCTCGTCAACAGGACTGGCGCAGAGGCTTATGGGCCTTCCACCTGGATAAATCCTGCGTTGTATTTTACGTTTCAGCTTAACAGCCGCACTAATTACTAACAAAATATTGTTCTTAATAAATTTTCTGAAGTCAGTGAATACAAATTAAATGTTGATACAAAGGAATACAAAAAAATTCGTACAAACTATCGCGAGTAATATCATGGAATAATATCCATATATAATAATCGTTTGCTAGACTAACAAGATCCTCATGAACATCGAATTAAAGCTTTTAAACAAAGTCAATGTCGTCTCTTTGTCTTTCCCTCGGATTGGATGGTCTGCGTGCAGAGGTCAACACACTGACTGAAGGTCATTGAGTCTGCCGAGGACTTGAGGTTTGCCATCTCTGAAGTCTCGTAGTCCTCCAATTCTGCCAACTTGACAAGAGCCAGAATGTAACTGCAAGCGATGCGCAGAATGGCGAGTTTACTCAATCTTTGGTTATGAGAATAGGAGGGCACTGCTTTCCTAAGACTTTCGAAGGCGGCGCTGATGGTGTGAACCCGAGTTCGTTCACGAGCATTGGCTTCGATCCTTCGCTGCTTCGTCATGTTTTTATAGTTCTTACGTTGGTGCGCTCCACCGTGACTGTTGAATGAATTGTTCTGATTGCAGGGAGACCTGTCAACGAAACTGGTCTTGTGCTCTTGTTGATGTTGACTCGTTTTCTTCTTAATTTTTTCTAACTTGTCCGACGATTTTTCGATAAAAGAACGATCCGTTACTCGTTTCTCAGTCACTTCTTCAGCGATGCCCACGGACTCTGAGTCTTGTTCACTTTTAAACTTCGTCAACAGACCTTCCTCATTGGACGTTTTGACATCAGTTGATGAACATCTTGATGTGCAGTCGTACTTCGATGCTTCGAGCATCCCCATGTGTTCGTTGAGTTTATTTTTGAAATTAAGATGAAAGTCTTCATCTGTCTTCACAAATGATCTCAACCTTGTGTTTCTCTTCAATTCTTCCGGCAGTTCTCTCGGAGATAGCTTTGGTAGACCTGGAATGTCTTGTAGTGGAGAAGAAGAGTTGACGACTGAATGAGGTTGTACCAATTGCTGCAGCTGACGATGGTGATTGTGATGCTGGGTGAGTAGTGATAATGACACAAGAACATCCAAAGGTGCCGCATCTTGCAGACTTCGAAAATCTCGAGCAGTAGAATTAGCTGAAGAAGCTAAGAAAAGGTCTGACTTATTCTGACTTACTTTTTCCATCCTTGACCTCTTCTCGAGGAGATTGTCGGCTTCAATTTCAGATGCGAAACTGGAGCAGCTTGTGCTTTCCGAGCAGATGTTACGAATGCTGAAGTCTGTGATCCTCCTCCTAGGTTCGGCCATCTTCCGTTTGTTCTTCTTTCCAGGCGAGATGTTTATTGCTCCCGTGGTGGACGACGACGATGTAGCCTCAGATGGAGGTGACAGTTGACATTCATTGGGTTTGAACTCGGCATTGCACGTCTCATCCGAGAAATTCTTCTTTAAGGAACGATTTTGATGGGGCTCACAACTTTGTCTTTTTTCATTCTGGAAAACATTGGAAGCTTCCTGGATGTTCTTTGAATTCATCACTCGCTAGGAAGCAGTTACAAAGAAAAAGCAACGAACGTCAAAAGTTCTCAAAGACTGACAAACAAACTGCAAACTCATAAAACTGAGGAGATGGTTTCAATGAGTGAAAAGAATGAAAGTCATGAACAGGGAAGCAACAATTGCAACGACGTTCGACAAATTCCTCTGACTCTTGAGCGAATTTTCTCTTATAAACAACAAAACCTACAAAGAACCAGGTGAGTACAGATCACGAGACACATTTCGTGCTTCTTCAGTAGTGACACCTGTTCTGCATAAAACAGCACAGGTGCGCCTATCTCCCTTCGAACAACGATTCTCTACGAAGGGAGCCCCTGTGCATGTTCATAACATTGCCGTTGTGCTGTGGAGAGAAGCTGAAAAGGAGAGGAGATTAAAGGAAAGATAGTGAGTGAGTGAGGGGATGAGATTCAATGTTGTTGTGGAAGAAGTACTCACTCAGGATCTTTGAAGAACAGTATTACAATTGTCATCATCATCATCATCACCATCATCGTCGTCGTCGTCATCATCATCATCATCACCATCATAATCACTATGCCGCTTATAATCAATATCATCCTTATCATCATCGTAATCGCTTTGCCAGATTTGATTTATAAGGTGAGATGGTGAAGAAGTGAGAGGAAGGCTGGTTGAAAGAAAGTGCATCTGTTAGATTAAAAAACCATCCGCTCACCTGAATCTTTCAACATCTCTCCTTTCCTTCATTCTTTCATTATTATCTTCTTCTGAAGATGTCTTCAGCTAACATTGACAAATGATATTTTAACATGTTTAACGCTCTAATGTTAAAATGTGTTAATTAAAGTTAAGCAAACTAATGTTTGATTTTTTATTGATTATGTGAATGTAATGAATTACACTCAATAATTAATAAATTATTTAAATGTACTCATCAATTATTAAGTGAAATGCTGATCGGCTCAAAGGATCGTCACCATCAGATGTGGATCACGAGATGTTTTTAGATCTTGAAAATGGCGGCTAAATTATGCTAATCTGAGTTAATTAATATTCTAAACCTTGGAGTGTCATTGGATAGCATGTTTTTAATTGGATACCTCTGATTGGTTCGTAGTCCTTATTTTAGCCAGTTAATGAATTCATTAATTGCATGTTCAATTATCAACAGACAAATGAAAACGCTGATTTAACATTTTTACTCGCGTGTGACTCACTCTCTCCAAGATGAACCGAGTTGATTTCCTTTTATTTATCAGTCGAAAGTAATTGTTACGATGGATGAATAATAATTATGAAATAATCAATATTTATATTTATTCATAATTATTTATAAAATTATTAAATAATAAATGATGAATTAATAAATATTTCATAATTATTTGAATAACACAGCCACCTATTTGAACATCGGATAAAAGTGTTTGAACAATTCAAACACGAACGAGTTCACCTTAATCTGATGTAAACAAATCTTAGAACACGTGACCTCACATGACCTGGTTTAATTCTGTCAAACTGACCCAGTTAAGGAGTGAGTTAAGTGAACATCAGACTCAAACGTGGAGGTAGTTTCACGATATTTCTTTATTTTATTCGATAATTATTTGAAAATTATTAACGCGACAATGAACTTAACAATGCAAAGGCTCAATGTTTTCGTTAAAACATGATTTGTCAACGTAAGCTCACCATTTAACAACGAAGCTGAAGTAGTACAACACAAATGTGTTGGTTGACACTCTCATTACAATCATTAAATATCATTGGTCAAACTGTTTCACTTTAGATACTTCAAGTACTGAATAACACAATCCTCCTCCTCCTCCCCATCATCATCATCGTCGTCGTCGTCATCATCATCGTCATCATCATCGGCATCATCATCACTTTCGAAATGAGAAGACGCAGAAAACGCATCTGAGACGAACTATTCATTTAAGACCAGATGTTGAATCGTTGGAGAGTCTGACATCATCATCATCATCATCATCAACATCGTCATCGCTGTCTTTAGCACCACCGTCATTATCATCATCAACGCCTTTATCATCTTCATCATCTTATCCACATTATCCTCCTGTCTGTCATTGTTATTGTTGAGATTGAAAACTTGAAGCGTTCTTTTAGATCTCAAAACATCATTGAACTTCGAAACAAACATTGAGCTCATAGCGGATGTCGGTGATGACAATTATTGTGCGAGTGATGTGAAGCGATGTGATGTGATGTGATGTGATGTGATGCGATATGATGTGATGTGATGTGATGTGATGTGATGTGATGTGATGCGATGTGATATGATGTGCCAGCAACCAACACATGTCAAACAACTCAATCAACCTCAACAACGACAACTGTTTGCTCATTCACCAGAACAGCTTCTCCTGTTGCTGATGATGTTTTTGGTGATGATGACGATGATGATGTTTGTGGTGACGGTGATGATGATGCATTCAAGCGGCTCTTCACTCGCTCATTCCAGCCATCAAACCATCTTCAGTTCTGGAATAATACTGTATGCTTGTCTCCATTAATTGCAGGGTTATTACAACTAACTAGTAAATAATAATTATAAATAACAAATATTAAATAATTATGCAAACAACTAACATTAATAATTCAGAATAATAAGTAAGTTTAATTAAATATTCCAACCATACATTAATAAATTAATGATATTAATAATAAAAAGTTCTTAATATTCCAATTAATCTCGTATCTTTCACAATTGGAAATTGAGTTCAGTCGAAAGTCTCGAAGATCCCGTAGTGCTGGGTTCACATCAGGAATGAATTTTAAGGGTTTCAATAATTACCACAGTAATTATTAATTCCAATAATTATTATTTAATACCTCATTAATTTGCTAATACTTAAAAATTCATAGCAGCGCATACTCGCGCACACACGATAACAATGAATCCACAATAAATAACATTTAATTTGAATAAAATTCATTGATGAATGGAGATCTGAACTTTGCATGCAATGGAGATATGAAAACAACTCAACATCTCAACACCTCAACATCTCAACAACTCGACATCTCAACAACTCAACAACTCAACATCTCAACAACTCAACAACTCAACAACTCAACATCTCAACAACTCAACACCTCAACACCTCAACATCTCAACACCTCAACATCTCAACAACTCAACAACTCAACAACTCAACATCTCAACATCTCAACAACTCAACATCTCAACATGTGTACAGAAGATCAACCAACTCGACGATTAATTGTTCGGCGTTCAATAATCACGCATTTCCGTATTTTCCAAATGGATTTATTGAGAGCATGGAATGCCAGGATGTAGTTTAATATTTGCTTTCACCGTTCTTCCATCCATTCATTCCATCGTTCTTGTGCATGACATGATGCTGTTTACTTTGGTCCACTGCATGTTTGCTGCCAAGAAACTCAGAACAAACGCAGATGTTGTGCACTGGTCACGTCGATTCTAAATTAACTCCAGTGGCATACGGTGGGGTTTGAGCGCCCAAGACAATTTAAAATTTTCACCCCTCATCAGCGGCTATCCATGTCCCATGAGCTGTTATAATTCCAAATTTTGTTACTGTACTAGTTGTTTTCTAAATCTAAGCTATACTTGCAAATTTGTAATTTGGAGTTTTTGAAAATTAAAAAGAAAGAATTAAAACTATCAATTAATAAACTTAGTTTGTTGCTAATAATCATAAGAACAAATAAAATTTAACTTACAACTTGATCACTGGAATACTACAAACTAAAAATTTTTAAAAAGTTAACGGAGATTAACTTGCCTATTTACTAGATCCAGTAGGGTTGTGACTGAAAGAAAAAAAAGATCTGGACAAAGAATCTCGTACATTTTCAAGAATAGGAAAATAACTTTTCTATATTTTAATTATTCCACTAGAAAATCTATCACTGGAAAACAACAGCAAGATACCAATCAAAATCCAAAATTTTGGTCGCTGTCTGTTCCATTGAGCATCCGTCAAAGAAGGGAAAGAACACAAAAAGAAATTGCGAAAGTAACAAGTTTTAAACATCGCCCAACATCGAATATCCGTTTATTCTGGAACTTATTCATTTAACTCGAGTTTGTTATTTTTTTGAAGAAACTGGAAGATTTCATAAAGTGAAGTTTCAGAAAATACCTAAATAATTAAGTATTGCAAAATAGAATTCCATTCCATTTCAAGAGCTATACTATAGTAGTTCCTTCGGCATTTATTCCACCAGACTCACTACTCTAACTAAACTCTAAAAAGCTTCAAAAAAACCCTGGTAAATACCATCCAACTAACTCTTACAGATGGGCGGAGTTATTAGTTTACTGTCAAAATCTACAATACTTGATGCTTATCAGAAGCCTTGTAGCAGCTTGAAGTTTCACAAAAAAGCATTAAACTCTGTGAGAAAGTTTTGGAATCAAGAACCATAGAGACTGGAAATTCCCAGAACAAATCACTATGCAGAACTGGCAATCAAGTGCTTTCAAGATCTTTATGGCGTCTGTAAAAGCAAGGAGAAACTTCAGCTTAGATTTACAGAACGTAATAACCGCATATTACGCTGTAATTGTGTTAAATACTCTGCGATCTTTTTCGTTGTGTAGCTGTGCGCACTTGTACAATTAAGTAAGTTTGTAATTGTGTAGGTTATGTTAGAGCAATAAACTGTTAAATGCTTCAAAACCCATGTAAATACCATCCAATTACAACATTAGAATTGAAAATGTTGCTTCTAAAATATTTTCATATTTATCCTATACGTTTATATGGTAAAAAGAAATTTACGTTTGAGGTGACCTTTTTCAAAAACTAAATCAATTTAATGTTTTTTCATTACTTTTGAACAAAAGTTCATCGAATTATGACACAGGAATTTTGGGAGTTCCAAAAATGTCATAACCTAAAATCCACAAATATTATATTTTTTTATAAAACATTTTTTTCGCCCCCAAAAATCTTCTCCATTAGCCTCTCCTTTTAAATAACTTGACAAATAATAATTAGCAATAGTCATTAAGACTATAAATCAGTAAATAATTTGTAAAAAGGGGTTAAGTAAGCATTAGTTAAGAAAGGTTGTTAACTATAATTAAGTTCCTATGTTTTAAAATCGTCAACTCCTTGTGATATTAAATGTCCTCTTCATCATCATTATATTATTTACATATTACATATTTATGTTGAGAACACAATTATAATAACTTTAATTATGATATAATTAAAATAAAATTCGCATATTATTGAATCAATAAAAATTTAAAATTGTAATAAGTTTTCCGGGTTTCAATTAAGTTGAAAACAAGGAATTTTAATTATTGTAAAGTTTAATTCATTTCACGAGTTGATTTCCTTCCATAAAAACGCACCCCCAATTACGTCCTTGATTCTAGCACACACTTGTTGCTTGGGTTTTGCTAAGCCAAGCTTTGTCAAACATGAATTTCTTCAAAAAGTGATTCTCTTTTTGTTAAAATTCTGAATTTCATCAAATATTCAAGAAATACATCTTTGGGGAAAATGTTGACATAAGAAAATAGCTTTCTAATTAGAGTTTTCTTGTCGGTTCTATTATTAGGTTACATTCTATAAAGTGATTTCAAAATGTAATTTGCACAAATTTTCTTTGATTTGAGACGATTTTAATTAAGTCCTTGCAAACCCGCATGCATGTATATTCTGTTTGCACAAACAAATCAATTCAGTATTTGGTTATTTTTAAGAAGATAACCACTTATCAGCTAAGGGTGTTAGATCATTACTGACATACAATTTCAAAAGACATAGGCTACCCGCATTCAAGGAAATTACATCTAGACAAATCATCCATTCATTTATTTATTTCTTGAGATCAAATTACAAAAAAAAAACTCATAAACCAAAATTCGAGTTTTTACACCCACAAAAAACTCCGATGATACTTCAAAGGCCGTCCGAAGGGACTATTGTTCACGCTAATTGGGCCGCCCAAAAGCTACTAATAAGAACAAACAGGTTAATATAAAAATAAAAACGTTGAGGTGGTAATTGCAGAAATAAATTAATATTAAGCAGTATTGCGCAAATATGATTTATATAAACATATGTTATATACGCCTAAAAAAATTTGCCATTTAGAAAAGTTTGTCCGTTAATAATAAAAATTAAAAATATAAATTTAGCGTCGACACTTGGGCATATTTAAACACTGCAAGAGGTGAAAAAACTCCTCCAAATGGCGGGCTCATTTTAACAAAACATGTTTAAATGAAAATATTGAGCCGTTATGTTGTTAATATCTAAAAAAAAAGTAACATTTTCCCACGATGCTATGCTCATTACAATGATAGACTTTGTTTTAGGTTATACAATGGCAGGTCAATCCAAAACGGACGATCTACAAATAAAATTGCAATTTTTTTCCAAACAAAGGCTTTACGAATAAAAGAAATTTGGTTATTTGTTTTGGATAAGGGTTATGTAGTCTGTAGTTTGTAATATATTGGTAATTATTTGGTTTTAATTTTAAAGAATTTTGGTTCTTGAGAAAATATAACATATAATATAGGTTGCTTATCAACAAGAGGATTTCGCAGTTTTTCTTCGTTTTGACAAAGGCCTCTTGACAAGTGTTGTCACGTCTGTTAGATGAGTCATTTTAGGCACTAAATTTAAATTGTGTTTATTATAGTTCAAAATTTGCGTTTATTTAAATTATTGCAAATAAATAATTCAATAATTTTAAGACAATATTAGTAATTGAGGGTTGCACAACGTTTTGAAATAATTGCGTCTCAAAATGACCTATTTCTATATCCAATAGTAATTTTGCTCTAATTATATCTACGAATGAAAATAGAGTAAATTAGGTCATAGAGAACTAAGCATGCCATTTTGGAGAGTATAAATTGACGTCTCGTTGTGTGGTTGTCAGGGTGAGTCGAGTTTGGCTGGTGGTTGTTTTGTTGACTGCTCGCCGAGCAAGCGTTGAGAGATGATTGATTGGAAGTGGATCCTGTCCCACACGAAGTAAGGTTTCATCTTCGAGCTTACTTCGCTGTTCCGGGATCCTTTCATAGGGTCCCGGCTCACCTCGTCGGCCTAACGGCGGACCTCAGCGATCCCGCTATCGTCGTCAGACGCCTGGGATTGGTCCGCTGTGAAGCTGACCCCGAGTGACTTCTGTTGGATTTACGCTTTTTGCATCTTAATAGCGTATCCATCTGGAGGTTGGATTGGGGTCTCTTCACTTGCCGTTATTAGCGAGAGGTCCCGGAACAGCGAAGGGCTTGGGACTTGAGACTCTATTTGAGTGGGACAGGTTTCACATCTGGCCAATCGTTAGTTAATAGCGGCCGACACATAGCTTACCCGCTACTTATCGTTTAATGTGTTAGTCAGTAAGCTGATAAGCGCGAAGTGTCAACGGATGTTGAGTAACAAGATTACTTGTTACTGAACAAGATTACTTGTTACTGAGCGGGTATACCCGCCCAATTTGATAGCCATTGCACGTTGGACGTCCTAGACTACCCCCATTTGCACAAAAGGTTATACACCAATATCCTCCGCTAGAGGATCTAGAAAAATTGGTTGCTTGCTCATTATAGCTTGACGGTAGAAAGCGGTCGCCTACAGATACCTCGATTATTAGTTAATGCGTCATGTGCTATATTAGTAATTAGCTGTACTGGTAAGTGGTGGTTAGTGCGTGGAACTGATAAGTAGTTCGCTTCTGGATGAGAGTAGTTTGGGGCGCTCAGAGAAGACAACTACGGATTTGAGCGAATTGGTAGCCTTCGCAATAACAATAATGCGATTAGGTCCGATTTTTGCCGCTATGTTGAGTATGTATAGTCTACTTGTTTGCCATGCCTGCCGTTGGGGTCCCACAAAGTCTGAATAATTTCAGCTGTGAATAACTTAAGCCGCAAGCTCCGCAAATATAATGAAGACAAGAAAATATTTGTAATGCGTCATACAGGAATTTGAAACTCAGATGTAGGACTTTTAATTCAATTTTTTTTAGGACCGAAATTATTAATATAAACACCGGTATTTAAACTTTGAATTTGCAATTTCTGCAACATTTGCCTCACTAATTTTTTCAACTGACTCTCCACTCCATTTTTAATATGCACTCAAATGAATATTTGAATGAAACCCGAAATGGACAATAATTCGCCCCAAACATGCCTAAAGAATTCATTATTATTGTGAGCACACTACATCGTTATAAGATAAACTTTCCAAAGCCAATGTACAATACAATCATGAATCACCTGAACTGGTTCAAATAGTTTAGTTGTAAGAAAAATTAACAATTAAATTGTCATATCCAGATGTAAATAAAAGCATCTGACATACATTTTATGCTTATTCTCATTCCTGATATAACTGAACCAAAATCCTAGTGTCAAAAAATGCTTGCTGCCTGTTTAAACCAAGAAGCTAATACTCTATTGAAATGTACCTAATTTGAACCCTCTGGGCATAAAATTATTATCATGGCCTTCGTCATTTGCTCCTCTCCTTTTTCTTTTCGAACCTGATCGTCTTTGAGAATTATTTTTGTTCTGCTTCCTTGGTGTTTTTGCATAGTTGGAGTTTTGTGAGTTGTTTGAGGCTTTACGTTGATTTGAAGTGGAATTCATTTCGCAAAAAAATTCTTGTTGTTGTGATTTCCGAACGGACCACCATTGCTTGGCAAGCTTTGGATTATTGTCTTTTGCTTCTGAAATTAAAGAATGTGTTGTTTCAAGTATATTCATGACGAACTATATCGACGAAGATCAAACAATTTTCCAATTTAAGTCAGTGTTGTTGATGCACATGGTTTCTATAATCACCTTGCATTTTCATCTTCAACATCGTCTTCTTTTCTTTTCTGGCTTGTTTTTTCCTGGCCTTCTTCATTTGTTTATTACCATAGTAAGAATTTTGGAGTTCAGATTCATTTGTCATGTATGAATCTATTTGTCTTTCTGGAGATGCATCCAGGTCAAAGCTTTAAAATCAGGAACACGATGATAATCATCTTTTCAACAACAGAATTTTAGTTGCCAAAAATTTGATTTAATGATAAAATTTTTGGATTTGATTGAGCATAAAAGAGCACCAAAAATTTTTTTAATCAACACTTGAACCACTAACAGTCTCCAATAGACTAAATAATATCTAACTAATAATAACAAATAATTTAAAACTTGTGAAGAAAGCAAATGAACATTCAAACCTTCTGGGTGGACTGATTGGGGAGAGAAAGCTAAAGACCTTACTCTTTTGTCTGGAATTGGAAGGAGTGCTGTTGACGGAATCATTCGTAACTTGTCTCGGGAACAAACCAGGCTCGATTAACTTTGGAATCTTATTACGAGAGTTAAGATTTAAAGGCGTTGACGAGCAAGCTTGATTACACCCAGAAAAAGACAGATCCATTAAAGGCAAAATGTTTGCATATTTAGCAGATTGAGGTCTTTTCCCCGAATTATCAATTTTGTCAAACATTGGTGAAGCAACATCACAATCCATCCAGTCATTCTTTTTCTGAGACGTCTCCCTCCTTTGGAATGAATCACTTTCACTTCTTTGAGATTTTGTGCTTCTGTGGGAGTTATTAATTACTCTGGTAATAACGCAATCATCATCATCATCCACATGGGATTTCAAACTGTTGTTAATGTGCGATTTTGCTTTTTTATCATTTTGTAGCATCCTTTCAGACTTCTTGTCTAATTCTCTCCTGGATCTGTCCCTATGTGATTTATGATTTATTCCTGCAAAACCATCAAAATGTAATTACATATTTAAAGGATTTTAGTAAACATAATTATTAATTAATTTAAAAAATTGAGTAAGCTCCTTACCTTTATCACCTTGTTCATCACTAGCATCATATTTAAATATGTAAGGAGTGCAAACTGATTGAAATTTATCCATTCTTGACACTTGGCATGCCTGCACACAACACAAAAAAGATCATTACAAGACTGCATAAAACTAAAATGTTTTTATTTACATGTCCGAAGTGACCCATATCACCGCAATTATAACAGCTTCTGATTTTATCTCTCTTCTCGTTCCCTTTCTTCATCGACCTACTTGCCCGCAAAATATTCCCATTGGAAATTGTCAAATGGTATTGTCTCCAAGTGTCTGGACACCTCTAAAACCAGAGAAATTTGCTTTAATCTTAATTGAAATCTTTAACGAGATTCAGATCTTAAATTCAACACGAGATCATAAATCGAGCAACTGAGAAAATGATTCAACAAAACCTCTTCATAATGCCCCCTGCATGCACATCTTTTACATCGGTCATGGTAGGAAGCCACCCTCTCTTCACATTCCCTGGCCGAGTGGCCTGGTTGGTCACATTTGAAGCATAATTGAAAAGGACAGTTCCTGTGTAGATGCCCAGCTTCACTGCAAAGAATGCACCTGGACAATTTCTGATGAATAACAAAACACTCGCTGAAACCTCAGTGAAATGACATTTACTTGAATATATATATATATACATATAAGTAAATAACAAATTAAAGACAAATTGTGCATGCAAGTTAGCTTTAGAGGGTGCATGAGACACTAAAGGAACGACGGCGCTGTGGAATGTTTGTAACTGAGCCACAAGCACCCTCAGTCGCATAAATGATCAATATAGTGCTTCTGACACTGTAAATGGAACTATTTCTCTTCAAAACTTAAAAGAATAATACATTGGTATTGCAACAGAAGAAAATATGAGTTGTAATTCAGAGTTGCTCACTTTTGGTCTTGGACAAAGATAAGTGTGGTGACCTCTCTCGTTGCAGTTTGCACACCGAACCTTTTTCATCAAGTTGTGGAATCGTGGTGCAGAGTTACTTGACTGTCCAACAATGTCAGAAGTGCTTATGTTCCAAGAATTGTCATCTAAAAATTATTAAATAATGTTTGCAAGACAGCATTGCTGTTGTGATATCTATATATCTAATAGATATACAGTAGAAAATATATAAGAAATTCAAACTCCTTTAGCTGAGGAAGTAAAACATCTATGATCAAAATTATGAATATTATTGCAAAGAATCAATCCTCTCCATCAATCTTTATGAATTAGTGAGTGTCACTAGAAAAGATCCAGTCACACTTACAATAACTGTTGAGGGATCAAAGGTTAATTAAAATATTTTTTATCCATTACCTTGAGTTCAAGTCTGCCATATATTTCGTGCAATAACTTAGTCTTTCACAAATAATTGTGGCAGGAGCCAAATTAAGGAAAACAACAAGTAACTATTACCTGGTAAACTATCAAGTATCCTTGACAATGTGATATCTTCTTTTGACAGTGAGTGGCTGGCAATGTTGACATCAATGTTCCCATTGTCAGATTCTTCACTGTCACTTTCTTCTCCATTTGCTGAATCGTCACAACTCTCTGATACAACAATATATTCACTGGATGCATCAGATGCCAGACCATCCTTAGTGTTATTCTCTGCAACGAAAGCCTTAAGGTCATTCATTGTTAGGCCAGCATCCTCAACAATTTCTTTCAAAGACTGATTCTTGTTATTCTTTGCCTTTTTGAGCTCAGAACTTGAAATCACATCATCTGAAATCTGATTTATGCAAGAAGCTTCATTCCTCGCGTCTTTTTTTAGTTGTTCGTTGTAGTGTTTATGTCTCTTACTCGATTGCGGAGTTTTCTCATTTTTATTACCTCGTTTTCTCTTTTTGTCCACTGTTTCTGTGACGCATGACGTCGATGATTTGTTAAAGGAAGAAGATTCTCTAATGCTTGAACTCAAAAAGATGTTCTGAGAGTTAGCCATCCTGTCAAATTCTGCATCATACGCTTCTTGGTACAATTCCTCCTGAATACGTTGATACTCAACGTGGTCATCTTGTGGCATTGCCGAAATCAACGAATCGGGATCATTGTAATAGTCTTCACCGTCGTCATCATAAAAGTCATCCATAATTAACTGCCCTCAAAATGTTGATAATAATGTTAATAAACAAGCATTTAATTACAACAGTAGAATAAAAGAACTATTTATACCTATGCTAAAAACACGTTCCGGGCGATAATGAGTCGCACAGATACTAATAAGGATTAGGTTAAATTGCACTGAATCATTTATTTTAAAATAATAATAGTAAAACAAATTTTTTAAAATATCCAAATAAATCTTAATATCAAAAAATTTGTAATAGTTATAGACAGCACTTAACCTTAAACCAAAAGTCTCGGACTAATAAAATGGACTTCTAGTAAAGAGCCGCCCAATGACATTCCTAAACTCAGATATTCACAAATGCTACTTTTACAGTCGCTATCCAAGGAGGCCGTAGTTCAGACGACCTCCGCTAATCCGCCAGAAACACCACAGATTTAAACCCGCATTCAAAACACCACAAACCGAAATGTTGTCAATTACATTTATGTTGCTATTCTTGATCTCAAGACCTCAGTGGCTACGAATTCCTGAACCACAAAAGTAAAACATTAGGAAATGAACAAATGCTTAGTTTTTGTATTGATTTTCAATTTATTAGATTTCTGTTTATAGAAAGAAATAATTAGATTCTTCTGAGTAATTAACTTAAGGTGAAAGCATCTAACGTAACTGCGACGTCTAAGCTAACGTCTGGTAATCCTTAAAAAAATACTTCGATAACAATCTACAGAGAATTAAGGTAGATGTAGAAATTATCTTATGAGCGCGGACCAAATGCTGATAATTGTTACAAAAATACAACAAGACTACCAAAGATATATCATATGAAGATACTTGTTTATGGGAAGTTTATAAGACGAAAGCAGAGGCTAGTCAGGAGTCTGAATGTTAATTAAAAATCTGAACATGAACCACAGATCATCTTGCTTAACCTATGAGAGATTTAAAATGCAGCAAACTCTAGAGACAGCAATAATATAAATAATAATCGTGCAAATAAAATTAACAACGCCAAAAATACCAACAACAATTGTAATGACAAGACGACAAGTGTAATAATAAATATTCAAGCCAGTATAACAGATGCTCAGGATTGTATGGCGATTATTTAAAAATAAATAAAGACAAACAAAGGATTGAAGAAAACTGACAAAGAAAGACTAGCTCCCACAAGCAGTTCTCCATGGAAACAAAATGAAACAAATCGACGAAATACCATGGCAGAATTGCAAAGTCATTCAGAAAGGATTGCCGGGGTCAGAGGTTGAAAAATGAAATGAAATCCAAAATGGGAAACAGAACTGATCTAAAACAGGAGAATAAAGAAAGAGTCACCAATTGATACGTAACTATCAAGTACAAAACCAACAACAATCAAACAAACAATAAATCCTTAAACAAACTGGCAAACAGTTCACGACCACAGAAACGATCGGCATGAATGTTACAAGTTCACAAGCGAGTGATGGAAGAGAAAAAAAAGATAAAGAAATATCAAATAACTAACCAAGCAGTTGCATAATTTATAAACATACCCACAGCAACAACAATGCAGAATTTTGTACATTCCAGACAGTGTACATGTATGTACAAATGCTTTAAACGAGGCAAATGAGCATGCTAGTCATCATTATCAACATAATCACCAGCATTCCTCTTCATCTTCCCATCAATAAGCACCCATCAAGAAGAAAAGACATGAAGACATTTTGGAGGAGTTTGTGATAAAATAAAGCACGTCCAATTCCTAAATTATGCAGAAATACAAATTGGCCTGAGGTGGAATTAGAGAAATAATTTTGCAATTCATCTGCTTTAAACAAGTAGGGGCTAGGAAGGCAAAGAATATGGTAGAGTGAGTAAAAAATGATATCTTTGAAAAAATAGCTAGGTGAGTGAGAAATAATGATAATTGATAATAATGATAATTGACAGTAAGCAAGTAATGATATTGGTATTTGTTGTGATGCCATCACTAATAACCATGATAAGGGCTGCTTTCACCACAGCCATCATTGAAAGATGTGACGTCATGTTTGTACTGACGGGTGATAACATCAACATCATCTGATGTCATGACAGTTCAATCTACAGTACAGCAGCAGGAGCAAGAAAGTACACCGATAAAAGGAAGAATACATCAAACATACTTTAATACATTCTAGATCTGGCTTAACAACAATGGTGATAGTGATGAGAACATTAATAAATAAAATATCAAAATACTCAGCAACACACCAGGGTGGAGACAGATGGAGTGAACTTGATGAACGAGGACAGAACAAAGCAGATGGCATAGAAATCAATCATAAAAAACACTCAGCCATCAACTGATGGAATTCTTGATTATATAAGAATTGTTTTCTGGATATTTCAGCCAAACTCTGTTGCGGTGAATCGTACGCCGTGCTTCTCTGCGTGTCTACCAGTTGTTCAAACCTGGCTTGTTGAGGGTCATAAAGTAGATCTGACAGGCTGATCCTGTGCTCCTCATGGATGAGAAGAACACCTAAAAAAATGTAGGATAAAAAATATATTACTTCTTGAGAAACATAGTACTTAAATATAGAACGGACACATAACACAGCAGGTATTATAATATTTTGGAATCAAAAACTGCATGAATTGTAATTTAAATGGAACAACATTAATTGAAAATAATAAAAACCTTGTCATTCCTCTCACAGAGGAACTTGAGCTTTTGTGCCTTCCTATGCATGAAGACTCCGTCGAGGTGCCCTGTTTCAGAGGCTCGGATCTCGATGGCCTTGTGCCCCCAGCCCATGATTTGACCGGTTGAAATGAAGGCTTTGAATCATCATCACCATGCTCTCAATTAATTGATTAATTGGCTTAATTAACTAATAATTTATTTTGTTGTAAATTAGGCAACTCAATTATTCAGTTAGTGTTTAGATTATTGTACCTAAATTCTGGATTTTTTAAAATTTCTTTGTCAGATAGAATGTGAGATTGATTGTGATTAGCCATGAAAGTACACATACATCAACATCAACTTAATCATTAAATTGAAGAATATCAGCCATAAGTGAGGAGGCTGAGTAAGTAAGTCACTGAATAAAAACTCCAGGTAAGTCATTGAAAAGAAACTCCAGGTAAGTCATTGACAAGAAACTCCAGGTAAGTCATTAAATAGATGCTCCATACTCACCGACAGATGTTGGAGATTCCCCCCACTGAAGTACCACATTTTTAGTGACCCTGCCATTTGTGTCTACATAGACTCCTTCATCTGAAATGATGAAGTTGATGTATGCTTTCTTGATGATAATGATTATGATGAAGTTGAGGAGAATGAGTAATCCTTATTTCTGGCAGAAGCGTACCACCGCATTGAAGAGAATAATTATGAATTTATATTTATCAATGATAATAATAAAGCAGATGTGACAGATGAAAACTGATATCAAAAACAACTGAAATGAAATTATGTAAGATTCTATTTAAAAATCAGCAACGTCTTTCTGTAACTTTTAAAAATAATTCCTATATTTTTCTTATTTTGTAAATGTAATGAAATACCAATTAATTACCTGCAATTGTAATAATAAAATATATTGCATAAAGAGATAATATCTGTCATCATTTCATACTCACTGTCATAGCAGAGGAGCAGTTGCATGCCATCGGAATTTGGGAGAATCACGATGGCGTTCGGTGTAATGGGTCCTTGAGACTGGAAGGATGAAAGGAGTTGAAATGAATAAAATGCCAACACATGAACGACTGCATAAATTCAAACGGCCTGTGATGGATGCCGTGGTGTACGTTCGTGCAAATTCGCGAGCATAAATAAATCGCAAAGAAATAATCCTAAAAAATATTTCAGAGAGAAAGGAAATTGCAGATTAATGAGTGCAAAATAACAAACAAAATTATTTAGAATGAAAAATTTAAAATATAATCAATTTTTTTTTACTGTGATCAAATCAACAAAAAAATGGATTTATTTTCTCTGATCATTTGCATGATGAACAGCACAAATTTTTAATCAAACATTTCCTAATTTCTCAGCACAATTTCATCAACAACAATACTTGTTCAATAAATATATCCTTTCTTAAATTTTTTAAATAAATTTAAATGTAAATTCTTAAGTTTTTATTATTATTATTATTATTATTAATTATTAATTAGGTACTCCCACAATGCAAATGATTCAGGTAGAAGTAGGTAATAAGCAAGCAACATTTTAGAAGGACATTTCTTCAAAACTTAAAGAAGATGAGAAGAACCTTAAGTTCATCAAGAAAATAAAACATTATTCGAAAATTCAGTTACAATATGAAGGCAGTTTTGATTAACGTAATTTGTCATTACGTTATAAAATGTGATAAAAGTCATAAGTGATGTGGGGAACGCATTCGTTCTTAAGTCCGAGACGATTAAATATTTATTAATTCAGTAATTTATTTATTGCAATCATGTAATGCAATCGACTCTTTTAACATAAAATAAGGCAATTTATTGCAACAAAAAAGTGAGAACTCAAGAGTTTTAACAGAAATTATTGATACAATTATTATTGATATAATTGTTAAATTATTGATGTAATTATTATTGATATAATTGTTAAATTATTGATGTAATTATTATTGATATAATTGTTAAATTATTGACGTAATTATTATTGATATAATTGTTAAATTATTGACGTAATTATTATTGATATAATTGTTAAATTATTGATGTAATTATTATTGATATAATTGTTAAATTATTGATGTAATTATTATTGATATAATTGTTAAATTATTGATGTAATTATTATTGATATAATTG
>MPNW01000048.1:227980-282866 GCA_011800805.1 Hirudo medicinalis
TGTTAAATTATTGATGTAATTATTATTGATATAATTGTTAAATTATTGATGTAATTATTATTGATATAATTGTTAAATTATTGAGTAATTATTATTGATATAATTGTTAAATTATTGACGTAATTATTATTGATATAACACCAAGCACGTGAAGCAAAAGAACATAAAGATGGAGTGGAGGCAGCATGTTTCCATCACCCAAGAATCCACTCAACACAAAATCTCCTGCTGAAGAACATAATTTAATGCAAAAATGTCAACCAAGGACAACAAACCTAACAAGAAATTACATGCACATTAAAAAGAATAAAAACATTAAAAATATTCATTTAATGACCAGGCAAATAATTAACACGAATAGGTGGTGCAAGAGTTTTTCTGTTTTTCTAAAAGAACATTTGAAAAGGGAAGGTTTGTTTGAAAATGCCACTCACAGAGTTAAGGTGCAGAGTTAAGCTTTGATAAAAAAAAGATCTGATCAGGCATTCCCTTAATTGTTGGGAGATTAAATGGAACTGATTACATTCCAACAGCCCATTTTAATATTATTGATTTTCAGAAGAAGTTGTTCTGACATTACTGCACTGCCATGCTACTGTACTGGTATCGTATATAAGGAGTTGTTTTCGTCGTTCTCATTTCTTGTATGGTTCATTGGTAATTGTTGCATAGTCTTGCATAAACTAGTTGAGTTTCTGTTGCTCTTGAAGTTGAATTCAATACGAAAAACCCAACAAAGTTTTTATTAAAGAAGTTATTTGTTTCACCCATCTATTTTCAAAACATTTCCATTCAATTTAGATTAAAATTGTGCAAAAATGATCTTCAAAAAGTCAAGTGAAGCATTCCAACAGGTGCCTGCTAAAATATCTCGATGACAACTTAAGATCTCTTGGGACCAACTGCATCAGCGTGCGTTACCTCATTAATCGCTAATTAATTAATGTTAACCCAATTTACCTGCACATGCACACCTGCACCGTGGAAGAAAACACAGAGTCAATTAAATTTATAAATAAACAGAATTTGCGGAAGATTTAAGGAGGAGAGTAAAGTAAAGAGTGTGGTGATAATCCTGTTAAGCATGGAAGGCATTTGAAGTGTTGCAGGCTGACAAAGGGACCCCATTTGTCCTCCTCAATGGTGCAGCGTAAAGCACACGACTTCATCAACCACCACCAACATGATCATCATCACATCACAACTGACACCGTCGTCGTCGTCATTGTCATCGTCATCGTCGTCGTCATTGTCATCGTCATCGTCGTCGTCATCGTCATCATCATCATCACCATCAAAGAACAAAGAGAAATGGATAAAGAGGCTTTCTTCAAATATCTCTTCCTTTGCAGTGGTCGTCTTATTCTGGTTTTCGTCAATTATGAAATGGAAATCTCATCAGGATCCAGGATGTTAATGCTCACCAGGAAGCACCTCACCACGTGCAAGATGCATTTCAAAGAGTTTACACATGCACTGTCGTAACCAAGTGAACCAACATGAATGTTACCAGCATCATCACCATCATCACCACCACAAGGGTTCTAGATGAAATGTTACGCGATAAAATAGCATGCAGGAAGAAATGATCAACAACTCGTGCAATGGAATGTGTACATCATTACATTATTGACCATTGTTAAAATGACCATGACTGAAGGTGGCAGAAACTTAATAAAGGTGTCGTGCAAAGGTAAGTAACAACCAAGCAACAATTTACCTGCTCTCGGAACTGCATGGATTAAAGAAGTAACGAGATATAAATTCAAGGTGGAGGGATTGATGGATTTATTTGAGAGGATTTATGTCATTGTAATGTTCATGATGAAAATTAGGAAACCACAATAAACAATAAAGAATAAACAATAAACAATAAAGAATAAAGAATAAAGAATAAACAATAAAGAATAAACAATAAAGAATAAACAATAAAGAATAAAGAATAAAGAATAAACAATTTGAGAAGTAAAGTAATAAGTTGGATGTCAACCAAGCATGTTGTAAAATACTTAAAATGCTTCAGAGGATCGCGTGTGCGGAGTTAAGCTCGATAAGAGCAAGTTCAATTAGGAACTTACGTGAGATGGAATATACACGTCAAATACTTGAGACGTGTCCAGGTCGATGCCGTGGAAACCAAAATTCGAACCGTAGATGACCTTCAACCTCTGACCTTCTTCGATCGTGAGGTCGACCAGGATGGGTTTGTTTACCAGGTTGCTGAAAGACTGCAACGCAAGATATCGGTGATGGTGATGATAGTTATGTTTAAATCAAAAGATTCATAGTGACACCATCTATGAGTTTTGGTATAATTGCCAACACTAGGACGCCAAGTCCACAAGGGTGAGGGGGTTCGTTACTCTCAACGATAGCGCAACATTGCTCAACAATCAACAACATTGCCATAGCACGTAAGTCACGCCATTTCGACCTTCACCTTTTAGGGGCTCCCAAAATGATTGGTCCTAAATATTCATATCTGAACCAATCACAGGCCTTTCTCACGTCATCAGCACAAATGCTACCATCACTAACGTCACTTCCACTATCGACAGCTGTCGTTTTAGACGTCATAATCACCCGCACATTCCATTGAATAGATGCCACGGAATCCAAAATCTTAAAAAGCTATTTTTCAGCAAAACTTTCAATTATCTCGTGATCGCCTGGGATTTGAGTAGAAATGAAAAAATAGGAAAATCAAAAAATTTTAAAACATTCTCATTGACGCTCCTCAACCCTATTTTTGCATTACCTCGATGAACTTCATTATGACAACTTTCGTAGTAAACAACTTAGTGAATCAGGCAAGTAATCCATTCATCCATCCATCCACAAATGACCTTGAACGCCATGAACTTGTGGTAAGGTTTGGGAGCCCAGGCATAGATCTCTATGCTGTCCTTCAGAGCTATGACCAGGAACTTTATTCTCTCGTATTTAACTGGTGAGAAATAACAATTATACGATATTTAAAAAATATTTAAAAATGGTAATAAAAATATATTAAAGAATAAAAAATGTGCACATCAAAGAAATTCAATTGATTAAATAAAGCGTTAAATGCGATAAATAACAACGACGAACATCACACCATCGCAGTGACGTCGAGAAGTGATTCAAAACACGATTGTTTCTTTTGCAAAAACATAACAAGGTGAAAGGAAGGAAAAATATTGTCCTTGTTACGCTGTGCCACTGCAAGTTAATGTGTGGAATGAGGAGAGCAGTTGGAAGGCTTGTAATGGGGCCAACCAAGAGTAACATAAAAGCCCAACTTAGGGTTAAATGACCACCCAAATAGCCAAGTAACGGGTCCAATGACGATGACGATAATAAAAAACACCGAATGGAGTTTACGCTCAGAAACCAAATAATATGACATCCCATTATAAAAACTACATTGCTCTTGAAAGCCTCCTCAAGAACAAGTACAAATGAGCAGAATTTACACATCATTGCACGCTGATAATGTGGTAACATAATATATTATGACACAATATAATATAATATTATGCAGATGGAGGCAGGGTTTTATCCGTTTTTATGCAATGACTATGATAATGATAATTCGGCTCTTCCATGGAGAGTACGAAGTGATACATCAGTAGATGCACGACGACGACGACGACAACGACAACGACAACAACAACAACAACAACGACGACAGCAACGATAACGACGACGACATTAAATTTATAAATAATAAGTGAAAATAAAGTCACACGACAATAGTATTTGCAAGTTATGTTCAACGAACATTGTTCATGCTGATATTCTTAAGAGAACCTCGTTAGAGTTAAAGTCAGGATTGTTGAAATGATGGGTTAGGAGGTTTCACAACAAATATCCAGAGGAATGGTGTGCTGGAAATTGAATGACGTCATCAAACAAGACTCAATTAGAAGTGGCCTCATTTCCTATTTGATCTTCATTCAATTTACTTCCAATTCAGCAGAGCCAATGTGCGTTGAAGGTTGTCAAAGGAAAATTCTCAAGGAAAATATGAAATTCATTGATGGCCTCATTGTACGACTGGGTACTCCGCTAAATCAATTTTCATTCATTTACTTGCCCGATAAAGGATGAGTGGCGCGCATAAAAAGATTACGAAATCAAATCGCTCCACGATTTACGAGTAATAAGAACCAACCACTTTGGAGAGGTAAGGTAATATTTCAAATATAAATAACAACCAAACTTCTAATCATAGCAAAAACAATAATAATTAATGTGTAAAAATAGCGATAATGAATACTAGTAATGATGGCCTTAAAATTACAACTAAACTTAAGAAATGAAAACTTAAGACTTAATAACTCAAACTAACACCTCAAATCTGAGCTTTTAAATGAAAATAACCTTCTCTAAGTTCCTCAGATGGTTACAACACCATCTCAACTTAAAACACCACCTACTCTGCAATCATCGTCATCAACACATCTCCTTTCACCAGTCATCATCATTATCATAACCAGGTCATCTCACCTATTTTAAAATGCACGCAGTTTTCCAGATCTCCCACGTTTGCCCAGCCATTCTTTTTATCACTCTGCAACGAAGAATAAACAGAAATTAAACAACTCTTCAATAAACATAATTTCATCATCATCATCACCACCACCATCTACCATCACAACATACCTGCTACCATCTCCGTTATCACCACCATCATCATCATCATCATCAGCATCATCAGCATCGAAATTAGAAAAGCCATTAGAGAAGATTAGGCGTGATGTTGTGAGAATCCAACAGCGTCAGGAGACGTAACGAGAATAAACAAATGTACCAATAAATTTACAATCCAAGCTGGAAATGCATTCACAAAAGGACACTCAAATAGCATTTACTAGTGTAGATACCTTTAATTTCTCGTCTCTTCGACAATATATGTCAGAAAAAGCATAGTTTTTTTTACACTGGCACAAACATACAATGGCACGAAACAATGAAATGTTAGCTACTCTTTGAATTTCACATCCAATTGTCACTTAACACAACACAACACAACACAACATAACATTAATTTATAGTGCTTGAAGTAGACTAATGTCTGTGATAAGCCACTCAATAAACTCCTTGGTAAGCAAAATACAGCAACCAGGGGCAATCTTATGGTCGACGCAAAGAATTAGTTTATGAACATTTATTAGCCCTCGTAATGAGTTAATCAAGTGATTCCGCTGTTCATTGGATTTAAAAGTTGAATTCAAAACTAAGTTTTGATTTTGAGTAACTTGAGTTACTGACTCTCATTGGCTCAGTCGTGGAAAGTAATGAGAATATTTATTTGCTTAAAGAGCCCATCCACTCTATAAATATTTCCAGCCTTGTTTCGCACTCAGAAAAGCATTTCCTGCCGAACAAACATTTATTAGGGGCAAATATTTAAAAATAATAAATATATGAATAAGTAATAATTAATGCCATAACACAATTAAATTTTAATATTCAAATTGCAGAAGAAGAAATTCGTTTTCAATCCCCATCTAAATTCTCTAAATTCGTCGTGACATCCTAAGAGGATGAAAGTGTCTGAGATCTGCTGAAGAAATGAGTGAGGTTTTAAAGGGAGACTCCTCGAGGCAGCCACTCAGGAGGATTTTTCACAATCGAAGATTTGAAGGTCAAAGAGAGAAAGCTGACCTCAAAGGTCACAAACTGAAAGGTCACAAGAAGAAGTGATGCTTTAATGTTATGAGATGATGCGTTCATTGCAACGTGATGGTAATGACTTATTCAAAGTTCACATCACATACACGAACTGCACCAACTCCATCACTCACAGGACACTTATTACTGCTAGGTACACAGCCATTGTGACAAGAGTCACTAAGGCCCACCTTTTCTCATTTCCATCTATTTTTATATTTATCCCATATTTATGTTAAGTGCCTTATGTATCTATATCAGAAATGAAGGCAGTGCAATCGTCCCTTTGCCATTTATATAGCGCCACTTCCCAAGGACGCTCCCCGGTGGTGCAGGCTTGGTTGCAAACACGATACATGATGACGACTGCTGGTTCTACCATTGCATGAAGGAACGCAACGAATCCAAAGTAATTATTATCACATTATTATTACTTGTTAATAACGTTAAGATTCATCACCGATACTCACTCCCTCCATCTTGAAAATCTTTGTCTTCAGCCAGCTGAGGTAGTAGACCCTCAATTTGTTCTTCTTGCCAGAAATGGTCACCAGGATGTTCTGTCCTTCCAAGACGTCCATCTGAACGAACTTTCTCCTCGATATGAGCTGGTAGACTGCATCAAACATTACTTCATAAGTCTACTTTAATCTGCTAACATCTAAATTATGGGACCATTGAATTTTTAGAGAAGTAAAAATCCTTGCTTTGTCTGCCATATACGTCATCCCATTGCAAAAATAAGAGATTTTATTTGCTGTGCGCGGACTTTCAACTGGTGATAAAGAGGTTTGAGACTCGAAATCCTGTAGTTTTAAGTCATGTTAGCAATTCATTGCATAGAAAGTAGCTCAGTAAGGCTTAATCAAATTTGTAACAATGACGTATTAAGTGACAATGTCAGTGTTTATGAAATGATTTTAAAAGAATTTTAAGATGCCAAGTGAGACCCAAAAAAAAGAGCTTCTTGAGTTATTCCACACGCTTCACATTGCCCTCAATCCCAGGCTAAATGAAATGGAATCAAACAAATGTGTAGCAGAGAAGCTAAGAATGCACAATCAGATGATAAATCAAAACCTAATTCCAAACGCGAGAAGATGGCAGGAGTCATCCTTCTTGCCATCATCACCGTCATCATCATCACCATCAGCATTCCCAACATATCATCGTCATCACCATGCTCATCTTCATCGAACTTGAATTGATCTCAGAAGAACATAAAAAAAACTTAAAAAATTGATAAATAAAAGTTGAATGAGCATTTGGAAACGTCAGATAATAAGCATGACTACCTCTTTGTCATCATTATCATCATCGCTAAACGTTCTCCACTGTTCCTAACATTATGACAGACATTACCACTTGTGTCCACTTGTGGACATGTAGCAAGTAGATGGAAAAGTATGAAATACGAAAAGAAAATACTGTGAGATAATCAAATCAAACACGAGCCACGCCCATCTCATGAATAATTCATGATTATTCAGAGTCCATTGATTGAACGTCTGCTCCACATTTTCATGAAGCCACAAAAAAGTCTCAAATCAGCCAAGGATGGACCAACAGATGACGCTAACGAGGCTAACGAAATAAAAGACCCTGAGAAGGGATGTGCGATCATGGAGTGATAGGAGACAACATTTACCTTGGAATGCAATGAGGAAAAGGAGGAAGAAGAGGAGGAGGAGGAGGAGGAGGAGGAGGAGGAAGAAATGATAAGGAACGAATTGTTGAGACCAAGGACAGGTATTTGAAAGCAATTGATAAATGGACTCAGAATTATAATTCAAACCATGTCCCTCGCATTCATCTCACATCATTTACATTCAGTATTTCAAAGGAATTATGCCTCCATTATGAACACTAACATTGTGCACAAATTACAGACACGAAAGATCATTAGTAGCAGGAGTTTGTGGGAACTACAATGGATGAAATGAGTGTGATGAATGAAGAAACACTTTGCTTTTATTTGTCATCTTTTTTTCGTTAATACGCTTCTTAATTAAACAATCTTATTCGATTAGCATGAATTACTTATTATATTAATCTTGTTCTTAACCTAACAAAGTGGATGGAAAAATGTTAAATTAAAAAAAAAACTGGGCAAAGAGAATCATGTTTGACACAAACAATCAGTAGAAAATGAAGCAGAGCAGCACGAATATACAAAAATTTGTTCGTTACCGTAAGACATTTTGAATGGAACGTGAGAAGATTTGCAAATCATATTCAAGAAGTTTTACGTCACCGCAGTCCACGCGTTGGTGAGGCTCTGTTAAGACGTCGAGTGAGCTGCTAAACGATCGATGATGTCACAACCCTACTCGAGCGACCTCAGAGGAAAGCTATCAAACTCGTAGATAAAATCCAGGCAACCCCGTCTTTCAATTTTGAGTTACCGACGAATGCATCCCAGTAAGAGGCAGAGAGACTAGAATTGGAGAAGGTGTAAAATGAGATGAGCAGATAGAAAATGCTCTTGATTGATGCAAGTCCTGGATTGGACAGGTCCCAATCAGTCTCGAGGGAAGCAATTATATTTCACCAAGGAGGCAATATCTTCAACAGCTCCTCTCAAAGTGGTTAAAAATATGACCAACGGCCACTTTCCAGATTCTAATGACTCGAATGACATAAGTGGTGAACAGGGAGGTAACACAATTTTTAAAGACAATCATCACGGGATTGGATGACCGAGATTGAGTGGAACGTGGGAATAATTTTACCTCCGTCAATTCATCCACTGATCACTCGACCAATTCATCCACTGATCACTCGACCAATTCATCCACTGATCACTCGACCAATTCATCCACTGATCACTCGACCAATTCAAGAGCATTTAAACGAACCACCCACTGACCTTTTCCTTGGCCACTTCTGTCCAGCAAGACGAGACCACTGTCAGTTCCAATAAGTAAGTTGACACCTAACAAGGGAAAATAAGAATAAAGATATCAACAACAACAACAATAAAAATAAATAAATAATAATAACAATAAAAATAAAAATAATAACAGCCACAACAACAACAGCAATTATGATAGTCTTAGTTAAATAAATTCATTGCGCATTGTTCATCATCATCATCATCATCAGCATCATCATCATCATCCCCATGACCATCTCAGCATAAAGAGTGGTGGTGTCTTCTCTGACCATTCCACTAGGTTGGCATATTTATTGTTTTCAATCAGAATTATCTTTGAGTTTTCAATTCTTTTGAACTTCTCCACTGTTCATCTTCAAACCACATTTTGACATCCTTCCAACAAAACGAATAGCATGCCATTCTGAGAAACGATATTGGAAAAGCATAAACCACATTTAGGCTCTTCGATTTTCCCGACGCTTTACATGACCGCAAAAAAGGAAGATAATTAATGAAGATTATGATAATGATCATAAAGCTTAGAGAAGTTGTTGTTCCTAAAATATCTAAACATGAAACCTCAAAAATATGTTTTGTTTGTTTATTAAATAGAGCAACAGCATCGCGGTCAATTTCCCATGAAAAGTAAATCGAAGAACAAAATGAAGGCAAATGCTAGCATACAAAAGCTGCAGTTACTATACATTGCCTTAGTATCGACATTGCAAAGCACAACGTTGGGCCGATCGGCATGCCCAGAAGAAGTCATCGTTCGCATCGTCAACGTCATGATCATCAAACTCGATGTCATCTCAGATCACCATCAGCAGAGAAGAGTGGTTTAATCTGGACATTGATGGCAGAGCTCTAAAAGTCATCAAATAGATCCCATCGAAGAGCAACCCTTCCACATAGCAAGTACTTATTTGTCTGATCCTAAAACACATCTGTTCCACTGTAATCTTCGCTACACACTATTTAAAAATCCCACAAATGGTATATATTTGCACGGTGTTGTGTAGAATTATCTTATTCTTTCTACAATTCGGTAATTTTGTTTAAACTGCTTGCTACACTTTGTACAATCCGGGGTTCTGACATCAGAATTACGTGCTTCCTTAAGCCCGACCTTTAAGTCGTTCAGCCCGAATCGGTGTGTTATTGCAAATACAATTTTAAAGTAGAAAGATCCTCGTTGCACTTTTGACCAGGTGAAGTTCATCTCCTGAGCAGCCAAAATCCAAAGGGAACGATTGAAATGACGGTGATACCTGCCTCAACACTACTGAATGAACCCAGTACTGCCATGTAGCCCCCCCCCCCCATGTCTGGAAAGAATAAATGACTTGGAACTCCCAAACCAACCACCACTTTTAAGAGATACATTGCACTTGCCATCCCAACGAAATGAAATATAAGGACCACCAACCAACGGCCAGAAATATATGCTTGTATATATAAGCCAGAGCTTAGCCAACGCAACACTTATTTATAACGTCTTAGTAGGCCAACCAACGCCTCTGTAATGAAAGTTGCTCAGACCACCCAGATAGGGCAATGCAAGTATTCTTAAATTATTGTGCAATGGAAATAGAGCATAGGTGAGGGAGTGCACCTGGAGAAAGTCATGACTTTATTGTGTCACCGCATGCTTCGAAACAACTTTGTTTTTGCATCTTTGCTGCGAGGGCAATCAATCAGCCAGTCGTTTAAGCATCGCCATTCTTTCGAAGATCAATCACAAATAAAAATGTCGAATCCGCCGGACAGACAGAAGACAGAATGCCGACCACAGCAATATTCCAGCGCTTAGCACTAATGAGGAAAGCCGTGGAAGCTCGTTAAAAAGAGATTTTATTGGGCCCCGTTAAATCCCGTACCGATGTGCTGTCACAATAAGTGACTGAGAAACAAGAGCAACAGTCAACCTCCATCTTTAAAACAATTCATTGGCATCTATCACCATAACTAACCCCACAGAGCTGCACACAGCACATCTGAATTGAACCTCTTCTGGTACTTGTGAATTTCAGGAGTATCGCTCTCGCTCGTCGTTGGAGTCACATTAACGTTGATGTGCGACCCCCGACTCGGCAAACTGGAAAGAGTGGAAAACTGACCGGGAGCGTTGGAGGTTGAAAGGTCCTTCTTGCTAGCACCAAAGCCAAATGCCTGGAAGGAGCGCAACGAGGAATGCTTGTTGAGGGCCTGAATTATTGAATCGAAAATTATGATTAGAAGAAAATCAAGACAATTGTCTGGAAGAAAATAAATTATGACTTTGTGGATGATAATGGCTTCGATGTGGTTGATGGTGGTGGTCAAAGATAACATTTTATCTCTTTCATGTTGATATTATGGCATATTATGCTTGCCAAAACAGAAATTCATTATTATAATCAAAAACATTTTATAAGGAAAGCCAAAGAATAGTAAGGCTTCCACAAAATAAATAGCTTGAAATTTTCTTCCGAGGTTGGCATTTGACGATTCCAGGCTTCCAACAAATGAAGCCCTAGTAATTATGAGACTATGCAATCTTTTCTAAAACGCCCTTCCCAAATCACTTCCAAAAAAGGCTGGCTTATGAAAATTATGCACTGCCAATGTCATCAACCCTGGCCAGAATGCAAGCAAAAAGTTTGTCAATAAATTCACCTTTGCGCAAAATTTAAGAGACATTTGGAACGTTTACACTCCTACATTATCTTAAGAAAATCTCATTCAACTCACATTTAGGGTGATGAACAAAAAACATGATCAACATTTCAGCCAGATTTGAAAAGAACTCATTTCTTGAGGGGAGGATGTGAAAATGAATGAGCGGTCGGCTTGTTTGCCAGTCTTGGCATGGCAGCAAGATGAACTGCTCCATGTACTTTTCAATATGGCTGGAATGAAGATCCTTGGAGATTAAACGGTTTCCCTACAGTCCAGATACATCTTAGCACGGAAAGTTTCAAATTCGTCCGTGTCCTCCCGAGAATTCCTCCCTTTTTTGAGGGAGCTGAAAGGTGGAATTTTCTTTCATTGTTTGCGATTATAAAGAAACTCATGTCCATCAATCAGAGAGGCTGAAAAGAGAACATTCGATCAATCATCAAAGCAGATGAGAATCAATCAATCAATCGGGAAGCCGCATGGCGATCAGGAAATGTAAGGATAAGGAGAAAATGATCGGATAAAGAAGACAGGAAGAAGAATGCAAGGGTCCGCCCGATGATTAAGTGGAAATAAATCACATTACACTGAAGAAGATGCTTTCCATTTATTTTGTTTTTAGACTGTTATCTTATAAGAAATTTAAATTTATTTCTCAGAACTAACAAACTCTGAGTCTTCATGGTAACAGCAATAAAACAAGTGGACACGTAGACATCAACAAACATCATGTCATTAACATGACATCACAAAAACAATTTATCATTTATTAAGCAGGCAGATGCTTATGGCTCATATTGCTCAACTGCCATCCATTACAAAGAACCATTGACAATTATCTCGGTAGTTTCAAATTATTATGCATAATTATAATGATATATATATATTATGATGTGACAAATTATTTTTTATTTCCATTCCTATAATCAATCACATTAAAGTTTCATATTCAGTTTCAAGCTTATGAACACTTGAAAAGCAATTTACACAATTAGAAGCTTCATTATCACCATCGTCATCACAATCACTACTCACCTCGTCACCAAGAGATTTGTCATGAAGCTTCCTCATCATGACGTTGTTTCTGGGGGGTATCTGAGGGGGCAACAAGTCAGGGAGGGCGAGGGCATCTCCGGATATAAGGGTGTGAACCCTAGTGATCCCACCGCTGGCAGTAGAACTGGAGTTTGATTCCAGGGACCGAGAACAAGAGGGCGTGGCGCTTTGGTCGATGTTCGTTGTCGTCTGCGCTTGCTTAACATCGATGATGTTGTCAGAATCCTGGGGAAGGGACTTCTGTTTAAAGGACAGACAATGTTATGCATTGTTATGCCAGAAGGAAGAGAAATAACAGGCATAAAACAACACAATGAAAAGATAGGGGACATGCACATGAGATCGCTCTTATCGGCTACAAGTGATCTCCTCAGGCATAAACAATTGCATCGTGTCCAGTGTTCAAGCATTCTCTCACCAAAAAAACCTCAGCAGTGTCCCAAATGTAAAACATTCACCGACAACAAAACGCTTTTGTTTACCAAAAATTCTTGAGCCTTGAATATTCAAAGTTATCTTAAAAATAAATATAATCGTGTGCTACGGATGAAGACATAACAACTACAACAACAACAAGAACAAGAAGAGCATCACAAAATAAGTTATTATAATTACGGGTCTACTTAATAAGTACACGGGGAGTTGAGAAAGATAAAAAAAAAAGGTGGGGCAGATTGGCTGATCTTACTGCTCCCCACGGTACGATATAACCCAATAAAATGTCGATTGGATTAATGAAGCTCGATTTTGTTCCATTCTATTGTAGTTAATTTCTTTCTTTTGCGATGTGACCGTCCCGTTTAGTTTAGATTTTGTACTAATTCTTGAATACAAAGAGAAGCAAGCAAATGAAAAAATGTTTCAGCACAAGTTATTATGCACAACAACACTCAACAATACAATTCGGAGGAAATGAAAAATTTCCATGATCAATCGGACAGACATTAAGAGAACAAAAGAAGGAACTTAATGCCTCCCGCGCGAACGACCGGCGATCAAGGACGGAGCAGCACACCGTCTTAAAGCAATCGGGTATCGAATATTAACCCAACACTGCAGATGACGAAAACTGCTTCCTCGTCTGACTCATCATCAGAACATCAGAGCAGCCCCAGATGGTGTAACAAAGAAAGAAATGTTGACAATAAGCACCTTAATCACACAAATATTCGGAGCAATTATCATATCCAACGGCCTTTTCACCATTATGTCGGGAATGCCAACCGGTGATATCAATATTGTCATCGTCGCCAGCATTTTCATCATGACGCGCAAACAAATGACCAGAGGGACTTAAAGAGAAGCATATCGATCAAGTAGTGATTAAATGAGTGACAAATGATGATGCTAGTGACGAACGAAATGATGACAATAAGGTTGGTGACACCTCGAATATGGAAATGATGACGATACGTTTTGAGAAGAGTGTAATTTGGGGAGCAATCAGAAGCCATGATTGGCTGTAAAATTGATCGTATTTTCTCATACTGATATCAAGCAGCAACAGGATGTTTCTAATAATTGTGCACGGGCGATATTTTTTATTTAAGAGAATTGCACCCAGTAAAACAATTAATAAAATGTCTGATGAAGTACTTCATGTTTGTCAATCTATGTAGATTTTTGTCCTATATTCCCAAAATTACCAGTCAATCCCTAGCACATCTCACTTTCCGATGTTTATATATATTTAGTCGCATAACCAGATTTTCAGAACATTTAAAATAAAACATTTAGCTAAAATTCAGAATAAAATTAAGTGAATTAATTGAATGTTATGAAACTATGTCTTTAAACATATTTACAAATATTCATCTCAATTCACATTTCTGCAATAAATGAGTAAATCTTAACTGATAATAAAATTTCCTCCTCCAATTTTGCAATTTTGAAGGAAATATTAAAATGAAGACTAAGATGTGGGAGGAAAACTCAATAAAAGTGACATTATTTTTAAAGCAGAGAAACAAAAAAAAATATTCTCAATAAGAATAGGAAGAGAGAGAAAAGATTGGAAATGGTCATTATTTTAAGAGGTTTCTTGTTCTATGTGAGATACGACAATCGAAGGTGATAACATGGCTCCAGAAGAAAAATAAAGTCAAATATTTTCCAGATAAAAACATCTTCTGTGATGGTTGACAAAGATAATTTGTGCAAGCAAAGTAAGAAATCCCTGGGTTCTGGAAATGTGCAGGAATTATGATCATGGAGGGCATCCATCAAACCATAAATAGTTTTAGGACAAATACGATGACCGAGATGATGGTAATGAGAATAAGGTAGGGATGACGAGGTGTCCTTGCTATAAGAATTGCTTGGACGCTCGGACCCAAGAGATATGCTATGAAGAAGAAAAAAATAGGAACACATGAAAGCATGGCAGAGGTTTGCACGCGCATTACAGATTAGCGCTCATGAATAAGCAATGATTCAATCAATCAATCACTCAGTCAATCAATCTGGGTATCAATGGATATCAAACGCAGAGCCTCGTGAAGCAGGATGCAAACATTCGAATGAACCATCAACCGACCACCAGCCACCGATACGTCAAGGGATTTCACCAGATTGATACGTGCTCCAAACAGAGGTTTGTTTATCGTCTTCCAAAATAATATTTTTAATTTAACAGTTTATGAATCTCAGAAAGAAATGCACAAATAAATTGTTGGAAGGCTGACAAATCAACTAACAAACTACATAAACTAACAGAGTTAGATGGACAGAAACAAAAAGAAAAAAGCAATTGCTAAAAGGAAGAAAAAAGAGATGAAGAATTACTGCTGACCTGAAAGTGACCAGAAAATTAATCAACTTCATCTGGACGGGCTGCTTTTCGTTGTAATTAAAGCACAAAATACACTCAATTTAAATTTTCATTTTGCAATCTCCCCATTATCACTACAAACTTGTTCAAATACTAGAAATATTACATTGCTGATAAACTGGCAGACATTGTAATTATCAGCCCTAACTCGATTTTGAAATAAGATTTTGTCGAAAGCTAGATCGAGTGACTTTTAGAAAATCCCTGCTTTCTTTTATTTATAGTTATTTTATTGCATCAAATGCATTGCAACAACACGTTCATCAACAGAAAGAACAAAAGGACAAAGCGCATGCTTCCCTATCGGATTGAGCCTCATCAAGAAATTAATAGAACAAAAGCACCATGAAATGTAACAAACATCAAAGCAAATAAACTAATTAAAGAACACCATGCAACAAATACAAATTGAAAAACAAAGGCTTTTAAAGGTTCGATTCTTATGGATGGCTAAAAAATATAATAATACAAAGACGATCCAAATGTTCGAATACAAATACTTCCTCCTTATCTTCCCCTCCCAAAAATGCAAACAAAACTTCCGACCACTGACCATATTCCATTTTTTCATCTGGCGACTGTCTGCCCTTTTATCTGGCCTACTTCCTAATCAATAGTTGTCTTGGACTATCCTCTAAACTTTCAAAGTAAATAATATGGCCCAGGTCGAAATCAGACCCTGATAATCTTCTCGATAAATTTAATATTATATTATTATTATTATTATTAAATCTTTGCCAAGCGAATACCTACTGCAATTACCTTAAAACCTGCTTCAGTACACCATTCATACAAATTAATTGCATAAGCAAAAAACAAAATGGTTTAAATCATATTAAATGAGGATGACTCTACTTCAATTCATTGATTGATGTTGTAAGAAGATATTATCAGACGACTAACTGAATGATGTCTTCACATCACATTAACCCATAAAAAGCACCACTTATGGTCGACAAATGTCACACGCAATTTCGTTTAACCTTTCAATTTGGTTTGACCTTGGAAAGTTAAAAGTAAATTTAATGCAGGTGTTGTCAGGTTTTTTGACCAAAAACGTTTAGAAGCATTTATGAATGATTACACTCTTCATCTTGAAGGCTTCAGAAGTTGTAAACGTGTACAACTGCATGCTCGATAGGTAAATAACGAAAATTGTAAATAATAATAATAATAATAATAACAGTGATAATAGCAATGATAACAGTAACGATAATATAATATTGTAATTATTCCACTAGAATTAATATTGAGAAAATAATAACATTTTGCTATTTTGTATTTAACTCCATCTCAGTGCCTGAGTCACTAATACGAGAAGCATTGGATCCCAAATAGGCAATGACATATGCTAGGAAATTGTCAAGAAAGATTTCCTCATGCAAGACTTCCATTTCTTCATAAAAGAGTCATCAATTTCTAATACATTTGTTCCAATATTTCATAAATTCCTCACCCACCTGAAGAAAGCTTAAAGCATTTCTTGTCCTGTAATTCACAAACGTCACACAGAAATCCATCCACTTCAATCTACACACCATTTCAATCTAATTTCTAATTTTAATTTACTCTAATTCAATCGATACATTATTGTATACATTGTGCAAGGATCACATAGCCAAAAATTCTATCATTGACTGTCAACGAGAGATATTTTCCAGCACCTAGACACACGTGCGGGGAAGGCAAGCGAAATGATTACTGAGAGAAGCACTAAAGTTAGAGAGTGAATTCAATTATGCTCAAGTGTCCATACGGTCAGACCACCGCCATCAACATCGTAATTAATGCAGCCCATCACTGCGACCATAACATTTGGAACCATCATAACCTTCCCCATCACATTCATCATCATCATCATCATCATCATCGTCGTCGTCGTCGTCGTATCCGCTTTTTACGAACCTATTTGCGCAAAATGTAACTGTTAATCAGCCAATTAGTTGACATTAATATGAGCGATACCTAACAATAAGGAGAATGGTTGTTCTTTGTCTTCAAAGAAGGTCATTATTGATGTGGATATCAGTTAAAAATTAGTATTAATTAAATTCTAAAGCATAATAAATTCTTGGCAAACCTTACAATCTTGCACAACAAGCAGAGAATCATTTCATGAGATTTCAAAGTTGAAAACTCTTTCTCAAGACAGTTCAAAATTTTGTAACGCGTCCTTTAAAGAAAACTTTAAGATGAAAAATGACTCTTAAAAAAAAAACAACACTTTTTGGTCACATCAGGTTTCAATACACATGACCACAGTTGATATCATGCCAAGAGTGAATAACGTTTGGCTGGAATAGTCTAGTCCACTTTATTTGCTACAAAAGCCAAAAAAAACGCTTTCCACCACAGGTGAAAACATCTGGGCCCTGAAAAGATTTACATCCTAAGTTTTATTTCTTTAACACTGTCGTTCAATTCCGGGTTGGATACATAATTCAGGGAAAGTCCAGGCCGCTGAAACCGCAGTTTACCAACAAGGAATCTGATACCGATAGTTCGGATTCCATCGACAATGACTGGTGAGCTTCTAATGAATTATATCCCACAGGCATCGTATTACTTCTTAGAGGAGGTGCGAAATTTATGAGAGACGGACGGAGGGCGTAGCACCTGCCATCACGTGATAAAGGATAAAAGGAGTCGATTAAATGGCATCGATAAAGCAAGCCCAAGACGATAGTCTCACTACTCATCCACCATTTAGCACTCACAAACATCTGGAAACTCTATCAGCTCCTACTCCGCGGGGGAACGTTCCATTTTCTGGAATTTCCAAGACACCTTGATTGCATTCGGAAGAAAAGGATGCTGAGGATGTAAGAGAGTCATTATTGGAAGATTGTCTGAAGGATGGATTGTCGATCAAAAGAATAAAATGATGAATAGTTTAAAGGGGCGTTCAAGTGAATAGATTTATGAACAGATAAGAAATGGCTTGAGAGCAACAGATAGATAATCCAAACTAAACAGTCGCCAGGAGTTCGGGGTCAGAGATGATGCAGAGGACTTAATTGAACTCAAGATCAACTTCAAATCAATCAAGACGTTTGAAAATCACAAAGCAATTACAAAGCATCCGTATATCCCGATTGAGCTTAGGTAGGGATGAATGGATGATGATGAGAGATGATGGGAAATGACGTAAAAAATGCTTTAATTAATTTCCATCCGGATAATAATTTTCCGGCGCATGAAAATAGCCATCCAATCAGGGAAGACGTATTATTAATTATCTGAGAAAATTATTTCCAGAAAACTCGAAAGTCGAGGATGTTTCGATGACGAATGACGAAGAAAAATATGAGAAGATTGCAAACATAAAAATATCAGAAGAGGTGTCTCTTTTCAATGTCATTACATGATTACATGTCATCATGGAAGGTTCAAATAAGATAAATAGTTAAAACCTCGCCTAATGAATCTGCATAAATAAATAAATAATAATAGTAATAATGTAGCGAGGTTAATTAGTGTAAAAGTGCAGCAGAATAAGCCAGCAGGAAAAGTAATAACTGATATTTGACAGATGAAATTATGTCATCAGTTCAGGTGCATTCCCTAGCAGGGTGCACCTAATGCTTTAGCTGCGATAATAAATAGCCATATCAACATAATAACAAATCTGAATAATTATTGTAATTATTGATAATAAAGAATAATAAATTCATATGTAAAACATAACGATGAACTCCAAAATGTTCCATGATGTTTCATTCAGTGATTTCATATTTGTGAGCCTCTCATCCGTGACACCATCTTCCTATTTTTGTAGTGATGATGACGATGATTGAGACTCAGTACCGACATCGTCCATATTCATGACGGTTGATAAAATACGTCTGCAGAGATTCACATGGCAGACGATGCGCATGACGTAATGATGTGAGTTAGGGGGCTGCAAAGAAGCCGCTGATGCTGATTTAGTAACGATGATGATGACAATGATAATAGTAATAATAATAATAACAACAATAATAATAATAAGACACACGCAAATAGAATAAAAACAAAATATATAACATCAGGAAATCAAATCAATGATCTCTTTTAAAATAAAGTTTCAGTTGAAAAAAAAAACGAATGTCCATTTGAGCTCAGTTGGACTTAAATAGGAGTGAATGTGCAAGCTGTGAGAAGAAATGTTATCTTTAATGTTATCTTAGAGCGTCTTTGATACGCAAGATAGAGATCCTTTTAGTTCTCCTCTGATCCGAAGTTCCTTTAAAGCACCTTTTTATGACAATTTGCCCATTTTCCAGCTAGACTTCGTTTGAATATCGAGTATATAATATTTCCACCGGATATTCAAGGGCGTGACGGTGTAAATCAGGCAGGGATATGTCCCCAGGACATCCAGTCCGAGCAAATGGAAGATAGAAAGGGTTTCCATGTCTCCACTCCTTAAAACAAGCCATACAAGCGCCATACAAAACTTACCGACGACGTCATTGTCCTTATGCATTTCTACTGCAACTATTACCTAAGCTTCGTCCTCCTGGAAAAATAACGCCGGTTATCATTTCGTAATAGTCCGTGTGCATCGAAGCACGACGCATCAATTCGCCATCTTGTAGGTGTTATTCGACGTCCAAGATGGCGTCGTTACAGGAAAAATGGTGTGAAACGGGGGCTAATGGTGCGAACCTGAAATCCATGATAACTTCATTTATTTATTTTGGTCACAAGATAATGATAAACTATGCTTCTTCTTGGAAAAAATAGATTCTAAATGAACGAAATAATATTTGTCCAGAAATGGCAAGAATGAGTCATTGTTTACCTAACATTGAACGGTTAGTGTCTTCAGGACGTCATAGGAAAGAATAAAAATACACTTAATGATAAGAATAAAGATTGTTGACGATAAAGATTAGCTGGTAATTTCAATCCTCTCGACGTGATCATCTCGAAATCGAAAAGGTTAAAGTAGATGGTAAATAAAATTGCAGGAAGACAAACAAAAATAATGGCGAATGTCAAATTGAAGTTGTTGTTGATGATGACGACGACGAGTAGCATAGCAGTTGATAACAGGATGACGGTGGACGAAGAGGAATTGATGGAACAAGTGACATGGCAATCAGTCCTTTATGGTTCTTTATAATGAAATAGTTGCAGCATCCGACATGTCGTCAACCTCAAACGTGGTGACGATCATTCTGCTGACAAGTGGCAATAAATCGACCAGCGAATTCCCACAAATACTCACGCATATTGTCTCAGGACAATATGAATGAATGAATGAATGAATGAATGAATGAATGAAATTTTGGACGAAATTTTACAAATGATCTTCATCTAATCTAGTCAATGTTTTTAAAGATGTTTGTGATCTTGTGATAATTTATCATTGTAAATGAATGATGAAGGCATCGATGCTTTTATAACAAAGGCTATATTATTGATGCCTTGCAGCAGTGCTCCGATTTTCCATAAAACAAGAAAAGTAAATTAGATCGAGCGTAACTTGAATTTCAAAGCAATTTTCCAATTGTAAAATCTGACTTTATAATAATCGTATTAATGCTCATACTATATATAGATATAGACTTAATGCAATCATTGATACTAATCATTAACACGTTTAAAATCATATCTCAACTATGAGCAAGTCAGTCATATTGCGTCGATAAAAGAACTTATTAATTATTATTGAACTGCTAAGTCACTGCTGCAGATAATATAACATTATTAATATGACCCTCTATTAACATGGTGTCATCATGAAATTACGGGCACTCCAGTACATTAGCGGATAAGTGCTTAAACACACTGTGTTGGTGTGACATCTCAATTCAGAGAAATGAGGAAATAACCCAGACAAAATTGAGCATAATTTTTTACTTTATTAGTTTTTTTGATGAAGATTAATATAATAATATATTAATATAACAATAACATACTACCAAACTTTATTGTTATTACATTTTGTTCAAAACACTTTTTAAATTTAAAAAGAAATAAATGTCATGAAATTATAACTTTAATGTTATGCGATATGTAACGTACCACAATCACCGCTATTTATGTAATGTTAGTCGGACGACTGAAGCCAGAAATATCCAACTTTAATAATGAAATACAAGTCCGCACGACCAACAACAATAACGACGACGACAACAACAACAACAAGAATGTGAGAGAGATATGGACTGAGAGATGGTATTAAAGAGAAAATCGGTGCTGGAAAGGAAGAAAAAAACAGAAGATTGGATTGGAGAGAAAACAGGACCTGGAATGATTTAATGGAACATTTGGGAGCGGATGAGAGTTGTAAAAAGATCAACACATGTCCATGCGAGCAAGCCAAGCACTGGCAACATGTCTCTCTTCTAGCGAAACTAAACCACTTTTCGGAGATCTCCATTTTGACCGTAAATATGAAAATCTAGAAATATGAAACCATATAAGACCACCTAAGGGTGCCTTAGTGAACATCAATCAAGGTTTACCAAACTGTACGAGAGAATCTCAGCCGGTAATTTAACTCATGACTAGCTTAATTATGATAATTATAAATGGAGGATTGTATTACAAAATTACATACTAGTTATAAAATTACATATTACAAATGAATTTACATATTACATATGAAATTACATATCTAAAATATAAAACAGAAAGTGCGTGTGCGCGTGTGTGTGTGTGTTTTTTGCGAAGTCGGTTTAAAAAAGCTAATATAAAACAGAAAGTGCATGTGTATGTCTGTCCGTCCCAAGAACTCATCCAAAACGGTGATCGGTAGCGACTTGAAATTTGCACGCGTCATACTTTATGCCATTCTTAGGCAGACTGCTATTTTCAACTTTCAATTATTCCAACTTTCACCTTTTCCGAACCAGCTTTAAACTCGAGAGGTAATGAAAGCAAGGGGCATTGTGCTCCCGCATGGTGTAATGCTTAAGACCTCGCCTCTCACGACGGCAGCACGGATTCGAATCACGATGCGGGAGCACCGTCCTAATCACCTTGCCTCAAAGAACAAGCTTCTTTGAGGGCAAGCAGCTGGCTGAATGTATGTAGTATATGACTGGCGAATCTGGTTTAAAAAAGCTAGTTACATATAGAATTACATATTACATAAAAGTCACTCGATCCATTCAAGAGGATGCATGACTTTTTCACGACCAGCACTTTTCAAATAAGTAATTTCTTTAAGTGATCTAAAAAGCTCTCCAGAAGAAAACTAATTTTATTAACTAATAATAATCTCCGAGATGGATTTACGGATAATAAAGGAGGGCCTTTTCATTAAAGCTTTCCATTTCGCACGAGAAAGGAATGATGCACACACTGCACACATCCACGAGAAGAGAGAAAGTAACACATACATGCACGCACACATACCTGCATATGAATACAAACGAACAGATGAAAACGTACAGATGGAAACGTACAGAGAAGAAAAAGCATAGCAATAAGAAAAAGTGCAAGGCTCACCCGGTCAGGAGAATCACAGCATAAAGTGCAAGATTTTCTAATTCCTGAAAATTTGCAAAGGGAAGGATTGTCGGATGGGTGGAACTGGTGATAGTAATAGTTGTCTACGATCCGGAAAAACTTGAACTGTTCCGTGCACAAGATCCATCCAAATCCAACATTGCCACCATGGCTGCACGGGTAAAATATATCATGCTTTTCATCATAACCTTGAGAAATAGAGCCATTATCGCTTGCGCCATCTCTAGCCTTAACCGAATGACCAGCATCAAAACTCTCCAGGTAAGCGTTCACAAGGATAAGGTCATCAACTTTGATTGAAACGACTCCATGATTCTCAAATAGCCAGTCATGACAGTCATTCAAATCCAACCTTCCTCTTTTCCAGAGTATTATCAAATCCACGTAAGACGGGTCTTTGTCATCACTTCTAGCGTTATCGCCTTCATCGACATCGTCGTCGTCGTCACTGTTATTATTATTGTTGTTATTCTTGTCATATTCGTCCTCCATGTCGAGTCTGAATTCCTTCACGCACTTCTGAATCCAGGCATAGAAACAGCACTCTCCAGATTTTGGAGAACATTTGGAATCGTGAAGTCTATTGAATACAGTCCTCAACTTTCTCTTTAGAACTTCGTTGGAATGAAACACCAACTCCATTTGCTCACCGGATTGATAACGTAAAATCAATATAATAACATTAACAATTAGCGACAACTGAATTATTTAGTTAATATTCTTCTCTCGTTTGTGCTACAACAGCGTACTGACAACATTCGCATGGACGCTTAAAAAGCATGTTAAAAAGAATGTTAAAAAGCACGAAAGAAGCAAGCCAGCTTGCGAGCGAATGGGATGGACTAAGCGACTCTACGCTTTCCATTTAAAGCATCTCTGCCTACGCGCATCCACGCGATCACTGCGACCGTTCATCGCCATCATAATCATAACCAGTGCCATAGTTACGGTGACATATTACTAAAGGCATTTGAATATCACCACAAATTTTTATCAAAATAGCTTTCAAACAAAACCAATAATTTAACCCATCGCTTTAGTGCTTGTTATACAGCTATAACAATTGTGTTATGTTAAGAGTTGTATTCAAATTCGATTACATTAAAGAAAAGGAAGAATACAACCGATTGACAATTAATTATAATTTAGAGGAAAACAACATATTGTGTGAGTGACACTATCGAAACTGGTTGCATTCAACGTAGTAGTGAGTTTAGATGAAGAAGTAAAACTGACATTTTAATGTTTGGTTCGAGTTTTGTATCTGCTTAGTTGGTCGATCTGATCCACAGAAAGGATGGAAGAATTTATTTATCTTAGAGTGCCAATTCAAGTTCCCCGGGCAGAGTTCAAGCACTCGTGCATGAATGAATGGGTAAAGTCCCTAGAAGAGTAGTTGCCATTCAATGCACTGCTCGTGCACTAATTCATGCATAGAAAATAGTAATAGTAGATTGGAAAGGATGTCAGAAAAGTAATTTCCTTTAATTTGTCAGCACCTATCTCTGCTAGACGTGCCAGTCATATTAAGTGTTCCACTGTATCATGATCAGTTTATGTTTTATTTTGATAAAAATCAATTAATCACATTACGCATTCTCTTTTATTTATTGCCACTGTTAATAGCAAGTAAAACATTTCCTTAAATATGTCTATTTATAAAATGATAATATTTTAAAATATTAAAATTGGAATTACAATGCTAAAATTTGAGACCACCATTTTGTATCCTGGAAGTTCATAATTAAACATTGAAATTCAGCTATCAAAAGAATCTTGACAAGGGCAACATAGAGCCTAAATTATGTCGTTTTTACTAAATAAATTATAAAATTAATGTTAATAATAATAATAAAATATTAATAGTGACCTATCAATCTGCTAAGATATTAAAAGATAGGTAGAATTATTACTTTTATTACTCACGAGTACCTCAGGGATAAAAATCACAAAGCATCAAGGTTTGGTTCTGAATTTATTGTCCAGATAACACTGATTTTGAGTTCATGTCCAAGTGGTCAATATGGAATTTTTGAGTTCATTTGATTCACAAAACATGCAATAGCAAACAATTTCTCTTTTTACATACTCTGAACGTTTACAAACATAAACATGACATTCCACAGATCAAATAAATATTAAATAAGACTTAAGATTTACAAAAGTAAGACTTTACATTTCCCCACCACATTTGAATATTTAAAAGCATTATTATCCCATAATTATCATTTACCTCACTTATTATTTCACTTATTTACATCAATGTCACTCATACGAATTGACTTGGAGAAATTCAAACCAACAGCTGGTTGACATCGTATCAAGTCAATTTCATTTATTTTTTTCATGAGTAAATGATGTAGAACTAGCAAATTTAGAAAGGTGAGGCTTGTATGTAGTGATGGATGTATCAACAAAGAGACAATCAACATTATGAAATGCATAATTCAGGAAGATGCAATATCACCATGTCAATCTCACCACACAATGTTTTGAGTATCTTAAATAAATATTGCCCAATGCTCTACATAGACGCATATGTTGGATAAAAATATTCCAAATCAAAACGAATTGATATGACACACAATTTGCATCAGATCAAGATGGCATGAAGCAGTGTTAAAATAGTTGAAACATTCAGTGAGGATGTTCAAATGGCAGTTAAATTTTCTATTTATCTTATTCAAATAATTTTATAAATTAAACATTAAATAATTGTTTCATTTTATAAAGATGTAGGAGTTAAGATTACCATTGGTGTTGAAACCACCTCTGACTTGTGATACCAAGGTCAGTCTGACAGAAGATTTTATTTCCTTAGGACTGAGCCCTCCCTAATAAACATGTAATATTTTTGTTTTTGTTTGTTTGTTAAATGGCCATCTAAGTTATCTGTAAAGTTCTTGAAAGTGAAATCATCAGGAACGTGAAAGGCCAGAGCAAAGACATCAGATAAAAAGAGGCAAAATACATTCTCAGCACGACTTGGCTTTGAAGAAGAAAAGAAAGAAGATTACTTTCACAGCAGCTGGATACTTATTTAAAAACAGTTTCAACTCTCAACTCTCAACAGTTTCTTGCATTGCATAATTATCATTATCAAAAGTCATCATATGCATCACAATAAAATTTTTGCTATTTCCTTTCGTGGAATGTAAGTCTAATGCTTAGAAATTCTAGGAGTATCTAAAACACTTTGATGGACGTAACAGTAATGAAATAATAGAAAATTAGAAAAGAATATAAAACTAATACAAAATAATAACTAATTAACCGAATAATTTACATCCACGTACGATTTAAAAACCTTTATTATTATATGAAGACCATGTAAAATGATGATCAGCAGAAAAGAAAAGAGATGAAAGAATATGCTGGAACGTGGATGGCGATGGAATGATGCAGCAACCACAGGCAATAAATGGGTTGCAAATGAATGAGTCCTGCAAGTGAGGTACGAATATGTGAAAATCACTCATCCACAAACAGGGGAATCCCCAGGTGGGTCAATCAATCACACTTTATGATGCTCAATGTGAAACATTCGTATAGCAGCTACTAACGACTCACGGAATTCAATTCAATTTTTTTTCCTTGGCTTTTAATAAGGTTTAATTCACAAAGAATTCCATCACTTCATCACAACTCAGAGACTACTCAAGTTAATTGGTTTATCGATGGAATGCCATTTTATTCTATAGGCCATTCTTTTTACATGCAGGGGAAATAAACCAAGCTGAGACCAAAGAAATCCTGATTAAATGTTTCATTTGCATCTCATTTGAGGAGACTCAACCACCCATGCATCAACCAACTCACCTAAAAAAACCAAAATAAAAAAAAACCCTACCTTTATCCTTTTGTTACAGGGAAGGTAATACGTAATCAAATGATAAGATACGAACTACCAATCATTTTCTGACTATCGAGGACACGGGGTGCAGAGGTTAGTTCCTTTGCAGAGTGCAAAAGCACAAAAGTCAGAGACTGAGAGTAGTGATTCACAAAAGATATTTTGTCGATGCAACAACATTTTAACCATTTAACCAGTCAAATAAAAATATTGCATTGGTCAAAATGTTTATAAATTTAAAAGAAATAAAATACAACAATAAAAACAACCAAAAAATAAACCCAAGTAAGAGAGCTGAGGATTAATAACTAATTCATTAAATGAATCAAATCAACCATCATTTACAAAGTATTGAAACAAATTCAGGTGGATTTTGGAGTGTGATTAAGAAGTGTTAATTATGATTAATATAAATCAATAATTATTGATGTAAAGATTAAGTTTATTACAAGCAAGACTCGACGCAACCTGCAGAACAGTAAAGCAGTAAAACGAGGACGTGTTTTCAGTTAACTAATGTACCGTTTAATTTATTGCCAACGAAAATTTTCAGAATGGGATTTAACATGAAATAAATTTCAGTCGACAGAAATACAAAATTCATCATTTAGATGAATCTGGAAGCACAAATGAAGGCTCAAAAATATTTTTTTTTAAATTCATAATAGCTTTAAGATTGTACAATTTGATTAAGAGAACTATTATTAAGAGAACTCACAGGTTTGCTGCTCTTGATGAGGGTTGAATCATCTTTCTTAAGATCAGACACACGTTCATTTATTCTTGATTCTTGCTCTTTTCAATTTCAACATGACATGTGAAACATTTATTTGAAATTATTTTAAGTAAATGGTAAAGTTCTGCTTTGGTAAAGAATTCAAAAGTTATATAATCATTGCATTACATTCATTAAAGTTGGTAATAAATTCAACTACTATTGAAAACAATAATAACAACAACAACAGCAGCAGCAACAACAACAACAATAATAATCTAAAAAACATAGCGACCTTCTTCAATGAGACATTCAAGGACCTCTGAAGCAGAACCAGAAGGCCTGTAGAAACGTTTAGTTATTTAACAAGCTCATAAGTTGTTCTTATTTATTATGTTAATAACAAATTATTAATCATGGCGATAGTGATGGTAATGATCAATTTCGAACTGGTGGTCCATAAAAGAACGTGATGAAAGACATAACTTAAAAATGATTTGCCAAGTGCACCTCAATTTATTTAACAAAGGTGAACGTCAACCAATCAATAATTTTAAGCTATTATGCTTGAGAATGCTTAATTTACAAACACAAACCAATAAATAAATAGGTGTGTTAATAATTTAAAGACGATTATAAAATATTCCACAGATGGCCGATCAACATTGCACACGACCACGTCAAAAGTGGGCTTTTGCGTTCACATTCCAACAAACGAAAAGATTGATAACACAAAATAAAACAATGAACCAAGAGTCAAGGAAGAGGAGATAAATAAGTAAATATAATGAGTAAATAGACTAATGAGGCAGTGAAAGAGAAACTCACAATGGTTTAGAGATTGATTCTGACACCAGGTAGGTCCCATCACAACCGACAGTAGAATGGTCGTCGTCCGACTCGTCCTCAGCGAAGGGCAGGCCTCCTCCGCCTCCCGAATTTATGCAAATGTCGGTCTGAGGAGAAGAGCAGTTTTTATTGTCCTGTTAAAAGGGGATTCCAAGTGTTAACTTGTACATTAAATTGCTTTAAATTAAAATATATTATTTCTATATATATCATTAGTATCATTTACAAAATGTTAAACCAAAAATGGATGGGAAAAGATTTCAGTGACAAAAAGAAAGTCTAACGTCGGATTTGTTGCTATGTCGAGAATCTCTTTTGCTGTCGTGACCTAAAACAGCACATTTTCATCTTTAGACCGATATTTACATTTGTTCGATATGAAAAACTTAAAATCACCATGAAATGAAATTGTTTAAAATTAAAAACCTTTGTGTTTTCTTTGTTGAGGTTCTGAAAGAGAAGTTGATTTGGGATGCTTTGATTGAACTCCAGCCAGCCTGATAACATCCACGCCACGATTTTGGCTGCGATTTTGGTGATGTTGTTGTTGATGATGATGATGATGATGATGATGATGATGATGGCTATTCTGATAGTGATGATTTGACGAGGGAGTAGGGACTGGCTCAGGTGATGGAGTGGTTGCTATGCAGCGTCTGTTGGATTCAAGGGAGGAGTTGAGCACAGGAGAACTGATGGAGTTTGCCTCGTCATCCTCGTCCTCCTCCTCTTCTTCCTCTTCATTGACTAATGTAACAAGTACATGTTGAGGCAAGGAACCATTTACCTGCATTCTTAAACCAGTAAAGGTAATTTGATCAACATCACTCAAGAACCAGCCACTCACCAACTTCTTCGACATCTTCCTCATCATTATTTCTCGCAGCGTCATCATCACCGGTGCCATATTCTTCATCAAGGTCACTGTTTTCAAAGTCGGTGACAGAAACTGCATCGTTCTGCTTGCTTGTTGACCTGACGGGAGCAGGCGGGGGTACGTAAAAGGGATTCGGTGTTCTTCTGCCTTCGCCCTCCTGTATGTGCTGGAAGTTCCTTCGCAACGTTGATTCGCCGGGAATTTGAATTATCGAACTATTGGAACATCAAGCAATTACGTTAGGTTAATTGCTAAATATAACTTTTGTAAAACGTCCTACTCAAACACATATTGCTCGCTCATCAAAACAATCACAAAGGCCAAAATTCAGCAATCGCATGCTCTCTCACGAAAGTATAGATGCAGATAGTAATAACGGAAAATATGGAAAACATCAAACGTGAATCTGACCTGGGATCCCCCTCTATTCTGTCGGTATCATCACCATCACTTCCCTCGTATTCAAAGTCCGTTTCATGGTCCTCGACTGGTAAATATAAAGAGAAAGTCATCAACATCATTTTCATTACCACTCCTTAAATATTTAAAGTGGAAATCAAGAAATTAGAAGAGTATTTGAAATGACACTCGGAAGTAATTACTTTCGGAGCCTGAAAAACATGTATGCACACATGGTGCACGGCTGGCTGCATCAATAAAGCTACATGATAAAGTTTACATTATTTTAGGCTTCCCGCACACAGGATGCATGGGAGTAAATAATAACAAAGGATTATCAAATTAGTGCAACCAAGCAACAGAAGATTATTGCAACAACGGTGAGTCTAATTAGCATCTAGAAATGTTTTTAGAAGATTATGACAACAATAATTAGCAACTACAAATGTTTTCAATGCCAACAAATTGTCCTCGTATCCATGAAAAGGTTTAATAAGCCAACTTCTTCTGTTTTTCTTATGTCTGTCAATGTAGTCCTTGAGCTGGATGCGCACCTGCCTCTCTGTCGGCTGGTCCTTGATAAAGGGGTGTTTCAGGAGGTGCTCCGTGGACGGCCTCTGTTGGTAATCTTTAATGGTGGAGACTTCAATGAAGCTGTGGAATTTCTTGGACCTGTGGCATTCAAATAAATACAACGACGATTACGTTTAATATCGAAGCAGCTTACTTCGTTACTTAAGTTTATTACCAATGAGATGCCCAATCCCTTTTAAGGGAACATATGTCAGCCATTTTCCTCCAAAGGGAGGAAAAACCCAATTTTCAAAAATCTATATTTCTCAGGTGTAAATTCAAAATTCAAAAATATTCAAAACTATTGGAATCCTTGTATTTCCAATGGAAAACATTCTAGTCCTCACCATTTTTTCGAGGCGAGTCTTGGAGGAGGATTGCGAGGGATGAGGAAGAGTGCCCTCATGGGGTGAAGATCACACAGAGCTGAAATTATTTAATGTAATGAGAAGGCGTTTTGATGTCATAATTGGCAATGCATGTGCATTGTACACTTATAAAATGTCGCACAGAAGTGTGTGACACTTACGTGGTTTTCCCTCTGCAAGTTCAATAGCAGTTATGCCTAGAGACCAGATATCACTCTGCAATGAACCACAGAAGGTTTATATCTAGTTATTATCACAAAATTATTCACTAAGTTATGTAATTATGTAATATATAAATTATTAAAGTAAGCAATCAAGTGATGATGAGGCAGAGAGAGATGTATGTGATGATGTATGTAAGGTGAGATGTGATGACAACGATGGTGGTAAGAATGATATTGAATTGAATCAACCTTCTTCAATCAATTAAATTTACTATTAATCAATCAACGAAATTATTATTCAATCAATGAAATGTACTAGAATGTATTAGAATGTCAAATTATAAAACTTCTAAAAAAACATAAACTTAAAAATATATTTACATTTGATAAAATACCAAAAATTATTATTTAAAAATGACCTACGTATTTCTGTTGTAATTCTATTTCTTCACGAATAAATTAAAAATTATGAATGAATTATTATTATTATTATTACTATCGTTATTAGAAAGGATAAGACCGAGCATTAAACTTAGTAGCTATTAATAGGTCATGATGAGCTTGTATCATTTTTAGTAGGATCAGTTTGAATCATAAAAACTGATGAAGATGAAACTAACTCTGTTGTCGTAAGTTGCTCCTGGGTTCTCATCACATGCAATGACTTCTGGAGCCATCCTTTCAAAAACACATTCGATCGTTATTTTTCAATGATAATATCACACAACTGTTTTAGAGATTCCAAAATTCAATTCTCTATGTTTACAAGTTAAAATTATGAGCCACAGTGGCACATAGTAACAAATAATGAATAAGTAATTTCAAATACCATAACCATGTTAAATGATTATGATTTACCATCACGGACTCTAAGAACTGACTAACAACTCAAACGTATGGAGCAAACAAAATAACCGACCTTCAATAACCAATCGTCATCATCAGCAGCATCGGCATCATCATCATCACTAACGAAACAGGCGTTGGTAAAATTCCCCAACCCGAACAAAATAGCGCAGAAATGTTGAATCAGGTCAGACAAATTTTAAAAGTAGACCACGTGATACAGGAATTCAGAATAGTTAAAAATATCCTTTGGAAGCGAAAGCTAATTTCTTATCTTTCAACGTAATGAGGCGAATGAACAACTCACCAATAAGGAGTTCCAATAAAGGTGTTTCTTCGACCAACTGTTTTATCTAATTGTGCACTCACTCCAAAGTCAACTGAATTAAAAATATGATATGCTTTTGATAATGTGATATTGTTCAAAATGATAACATAACAATATTTAAAATCATGTGGGCGTCTGTAAAGAAGAAAACAGTAACATTTACCATCTGTAAATAAACATTTATTGTTAAACAAATCATTTACTATGTACATCAGTAAATGAGAGACTCATGAGAGAGAAATGTCATTAGTCAACCCCATCAAGACAACATCTTGATAAACAACAAAAACATGAACAACACGAAGTTGTTTGAAATAAATGTCTTAGATGTAATTCATATCCTTAACACATTTGATCATATTCCAAAAATGAACCTTAGGATCATAATGTAATGATGACAATCACCTGATTGTTAGCAGCGGAGACAAACAAGGTAAGTAAAGGTGTTCGTGATAGAAATGTACATAACCATATTTGAAAAACTTTCTCAATTCGAATTCCTAAAACCTTGTTTTGCCCCGAAGGAGAGAGTAAAGTTTGTTGAGATAATGAATGATAAAGTCTTGAATTACTTGCAGGCAAGCCCGATGACTTACGACCATCATCGGAGATAGTCTGAGAATGTTTAAGGCCACTTTGATCGGAAAGAAAATACGGCTAAGGCGATTTATTATTATTAAAACATTTGATAATAGTGTTAATGTAATCATTCTGTATTGCAGTATTCCTGATAGTCTTGAAAGTGAAACCTCAGTGAAAGGTGAAGTTACCTTAGAAACAAACTTTATTTATTTGGATGAAGGCAAGGAAATATATTTTACTTGATGTTATCAGTTTTTAATTGAAGGAGTCCAAACAAATTTTTATGACCCATTTAATTCCTTCCATGACTCAGGAGCTGTGATGGCAGGAGATAGTGAATGTGAATATTCGAGATGTTGAGGAAAAGAGAGAGGAAGTTGTTTTGAATGGTTAGAACCACTATTAATGCAACGCAAGAACGTCACAAAAAGTAGCAAACGCAGAGATCTCTTTACCTCCGACTTCTTTGGCTGGGAATGTGAGATGGTTGTTCTTAATATTAATTGGTGATCAGGTGAATGCTTGTGTTATCACCTGAATTCGTTAACTTCATCTATTCCCGAGTAATAAAAAAAATATGAAAGAATGCAATTCATGAACAAATCGTGAAAAACCTGATACTCCAACAAATTGAGTCATTCACAAAAACTTACATTCTAAATCAATTAATAATATTATTTCAATTTCTCTGTAATTATGACATATCAGATGCTAATCTGCGCTTTTATCAAGTGATCATTAAGCTTTATCTCTGTATTTTTGTTTCTTATCTTTGCAAATTTAATGTTATGTGCTATCATCAGATATATTAATATTTCTGTTATGCTTAGTGTAACACCTAACACTTTAAAATATTTTGATTTATGAATGTTTTGAAAAAAACCCAACAAAACACAAGGGACATCAAACACAAAAAAAGTTTTAACTAGGGCTGCAGGTTGATTATTTTTTTAATCTCGATTAATAGTGCGATCAATGTTTTTAATCTTAGATTAACGAATAATTAATCGCACCATCTTACTTTTCAATTAATTTCCCAATATATTTCATTTTTATCACAAAATCATGGAAAAATGCTCACAGCTGTAGTTTAGAAATAGTTTTTAGTGATTCATTAATTGACATTTAGCCAGTTGCTGAGGCAAACAGTCTCCGGGGACAGAGAAGCAGTTTGCTATTCACAACATGTCCAGAAAAAGAAAATAACCGTTCACATGGAACAGTCTTAGCCGGAGAAGCTAAGTATTTGAAGGCTAGCTTGGCAACAAGGCCATGTGATGGTGCACATTTCCACCACCATTCCAATGTACACAAATCTGTAAATTTCTGGTTCTGCTCTATAATGTACTAAAGCTATTTTCAGCTGCTAAGTGTAATGCAGTACCCTGCATTATCCCCAAGAGAAGATCCACCCAAGTTGGATCAGTCAGAAGAAGTTGCTGACAACTTTGCTCGACTTCCCTAGAGCAGATTCATGGTGGGTATCGAACTCCAAACATCAAACCTCTTTTGGTGGCCACTCCCACTCCACGATTCTGGGAACGTTCCAGCATTACCTACAATAGGCTATGTGCTCCAAAATACTTACCTATGTTACTTTTGTCCATTGTATGTTTTCAAGCGCAATACAATAAGCTCAGTCTTTTACACAATAATAACATGGGAAGCCAAAAAATTAACAATACATAACAATAAAGAGTTATAAAACAAAAAGTAGTTGAAAATATTTTATAAATTAATAAAATAATTTATTTAAAAAGTAAAAAATTTAACGAGTTAATCGTCGCGTTAATTGAACTCCACGGGAAAAGTGCGTTAATCGTGTTAACTCAGATTAACCTGTAGCCCCAGTTTTCATTCACTCTAACCATAAATTCCTTTATTCAAAGAAAATATCTTCTAATCAAACAAGACCAAGAGACTGAAATCAAGAAATGAACATGAACTACGACCTATGACCAAGTGAGCCTCAGGACAACAAATCAACTCCAATGAAGAATAGGACCAAACTGACCTAACTTGACCTCAGAATTGTCTGTCAGAAGAACGTTTTGACCTTTGATGTCCCTATGAATGACCTTATTTGCATGTAGATGTGCAAGCCCCCTGAGCACTTCCCTACAAATGTAGGCTATCCACTCCTCCTTGAGGGAATTGTTTTTTGTGCTCTTCACCAGGTCTGTCACAGAACCAGCTCCACAAAATTCCATGACCAGCCAAAGTTGGTCATCCTTGCCAGGAGGGCTCTTGCGTATAAAAGCTCCATAATAAGTTGCTATGTTTCTGTGATGAGAAAACTGCAAAAAATATTGCAATTTAATTTCATAATGGCCTTCATGTTTGCTAATTATACAAAAATACAATTCATAAAATTATATGAGTTTGCAAAATTATTTTAACACGTGATTACCCTAAACTGGTGAAGATAGTGATAAAAAGGCTCTTCCAGTATTAATAACAATAACAAACATAAAATCCCATTAGTATTAATACAGAAGATAAACCAAAAGCAAAAAGTTCAACATAAAATCAATAAAATGTTGTAAATCATTAGCAGAGATTGGAACCAATAGGATGAATGGGTGGCACCATTCAAAGACAGCTTAAACTCTAAGAGTGAGCCTTAATACAACAGTAAAAACAGAAGCCTGAAAAATGAAGCAACATGAAAACAATGACACCAGGCATGGAATTAGTACTTTAGATGCTGGGCGATTGATGCAACAGCTAGTAATTCCTGCAATAAATGTCGGTTTTATAGTTTAACATTCCGATGCTCATTCAAAACGCCGTAATCGGTCTTACCGAAAAGCCTTGCACGTGAAGAGAGATGCAATGCAAACTCGTGAAATGTTACAAGTTTTTATACAATAATTATCTTACATGACTTCATGTGCCAAAAGATTGAAGAGAAAGTTTAAATTAAGTGAAGAACACATTAAGGTACCACATAATCGGCTAACATGCAAACCTCGAGTATTTTCAGCCCAAACTGTAAGGAAATGACATTTATGTCATAATCTGGTTCAACTGAGTGCTACACGACTTGAAAAAAGAATTGTGGCAAGGAAGCTCGAGGAACCGAAAATATGCAAAGATGTAAGATTTCAATATTTCGTTATTTTGTTTAAATAAGATGAGATAAAAGTAACAGCCACAACAAAGCCTCAAATAGGAATAATTGTACTTCAAGCAATCAATTCAGCCAAGTGACTGGAGTCATTGAATAGTATTAGGTAATTGCAGCATTGGTTTTAGGAATATATATCCAATTAAAAGATTTATCCATACAAATTAACCATTACTGTCATTGTAGATATAATCGTCAAGGCAATAAGAGTAACCGAAATGATGCAATTAAAACTAGTTTATTTCTAAAATCGTGTTAATAATAACAGTAATGGTTGTTCGCATGAACCTCAAATATGACACCTTCCTGTTGAGTTTGAAATTGTTTTCTCCTAAAAATAAATCCAATTGGAAATTCCAGCCATGCCATCAAAAGCATGCACAACGAGGCACAGGATGATTAATCCAGATCTATCGTGCAATCGTGCAATCGGTTTTCTCTCCACATTTAGTACTTATCTCTAATTTCTCGTGCACCCGGAAGCTATCATTATCGTCGTCGTCGTCATCATCAATCGTCACAATAACAATCAACACTACGATCACCAATATCAAAACATTTATTACATCCACAAAATAACAATTCAAAAATTGAAATTAATTCTCTCTGGAAGCAATCAATTCTTTTTCAAATTAAATAATTTGTCAAAAAGAATGCTGATAAGACATAAATTTGTTATCAATTTATCAGTTAAAACTGCAGGTTAAATAGAAGATAATTAGTTTTATGATGAAATCTGGGAAAAGTTATTCCCATCACTGTAAATTTATTCTCCTTTCTTCAAAATATTATCTTCAATGGAATCACCGACACTTTCTTATTGGCATTTATAAGAAAGCTTACCTTCGTGAAACTAATAAACGAATTGCGAGCACAAAAGCCCATAGTAGAAACTACTAATAGAAATGTCTGACTCAAAATACCATATAAAAAGTGATCTAACCTTTTTCAAAACATTTATTTCCAGTTTGATTTCCTCCTCTTCTTCCTACAACAAGAAATTTAACTCTAAATAAATTTTTATAATTATTAAGCAAAGACAAAATTACAAAATTAATGATGAAAAGAAACCCAAATGATAGGTAGAACTATCAGCAGTCATTAGAGCAAAATTTCAACTTATGACTCTTTGGGTCATTTGTGCAAGTGGGATGTTTCTGGAAAGCGTCTTTAAAATTAATGTCTAATATTACAATATAACAAAAAAATAAAATAATAATAATAAATGACTTTTTGCAGTCCGCAACAATGCTCTAATAACACAGGAACTTCCCCAATTCTTCAATTAATCGAGCAAAATAAATTAGAGCATGTCTCGGGCGATAGTTTGCTATGTGGAAATTTACATTTAAGCCATTACTGTGGCTGAATGAAAATCAAACTTACCATGAACATAAACTGGATGGTAGAAAAGACAGGATGAATTATAATTTACACCATATAAAGGAGCAAAAGACATCTTCTGCACCATAGTGATTAAAGACTGAAATACACTCAGTGAAAGTAGATGTAGAGAGATGCATTACTTAAGCTGTTTTCCAATCATGGGGACATTATGTCACAAATTTACAACACCCTCATTGAAATAGAACATTTTGGTTAAGAGCTGAAAGTGATTAAAATGCGAATCGACAAGGTCGGATCCAACGAGGTCGGATCGTGATACCAATTTATCACAAACTCCTACAAATAACAGAAAAGTTCGTTAACCTAAGAACAGTACATGTGATGTAGGACTTACATACCAGCTCGGGTTAGTATGCATAACTGCCAATAGAAGCATGGAAGCAAACATTCAACTGTGACATTAATGGACTAAGAATATCAATGCCATGTAACGCAAGATAGTTGGCACCAAAAATAGTTTACCACGTAATACAGTATAGTTATTGAGCTATATAAACAAAAAAATTAAATATTCATAGTATCATAGATAAGAGCAGAATTTCATCCATTGGGCAGGATATATAAGTGAAGCATCAAGAACTCTCAACTTATTATAACTGACAACAAAGTACTTTACAATGGCAGTGACAGATAAACAGATGGTGTGCCAGACATGATAAGCACCTCAGATTTTATTCGCAAAAATTTTATACCTTAAAATTTGGTTATGTAATTTAAATACCAGTATGAAATCTTGTAAAGAAAAACTTAAAAATTAATAACTTAGGAGTTTCTTAGTGTCATTTCTTAGTAACATCTGAGTTTATCATCAGATCACAAAACAAATTTCCAAATTTGGGTTTGAAAATTATTTTTATAATTCAGCCAAAGTTATCATACAAAATCATGGCACTCTAAAAGATATGCTGACCACTGCATTTTACTTCTGAATAACCACAAGTAGAAATTTAGAATATTATTTAAAGCTAAATCATGACCATAAGACCACTGAGATAATTACCAGTATTTAGTAATTATAATAATTATCAACCATATTATAGAATCATCAGCGAGATGATAGCAATAATTGTGCATTGGTAGCGCTTGGCTTAATATCTTAATCAGCTTAATATCTAGCATCTGTGTTTTCAATGGTTATTTGGATCCTCTAATGTAGCCATTTACGCTCGTCGGCTTTTAACCTCAAATATGTCATAAGATAAGCAAGTACCAAGCATCTTAACTTGTAAAGAGAGAAATCAATCATCACATCTCCATGGAAATAATAGAAATAAATATATTAATAAATTATTAGAAATGATAATAGCATGATATTGAGATTTAATGACCAGATGGCATGAGAAATTGTAAAGTGACCTCATTGACGTTCATAACTTTAATGGCTGCCAACTGACCTGTCTTTGTGTGCCTACCCTGAAAGGAAAAACAATTTTTATTAAACTCATTGCAGATATATTTAATATAATTGAAGAATGATTCCTCTATGTAAAATATGCACATCAACAGATTTAAATGAGCTTCCAAACCTGATTAAATCTTAATCAATTAGTAAACTAAACGGTACAACAACTCTCACGGAAAGCCTCAGAATCGTGTAAATATCCGCTATTTCCAGAAGATGTGAAAAGAATAGAAATAAAAAATAAACAACAAAGGATTTTTGTCCTTAAAATTTGAAATTTTAAAAAACGAATTCCAAAAAATGAAAAGATTTCTCTTTGTGGATATTCCTGTTTCCTTGAAGCCATGTGCATGACTGTGCATCGCTGTGTTGCAGATATTCACCTTCTAATATATATGTTAGATGTCTTTGAATTCCATGATATAAAATTAAATTATGGAAAGAATTGTCTCTTTTTGTTAAACATGTTTTCCCTCATCAGGCAAAAAAATGAACATTATTATAGCAAAATATGTGTGCATTTGCATGCATCTTGTTTATCTAATCTTATCTCAATCAAATAATTTCTATTAATGTTGTTGAAAGACAAGAAATCATGAAGTCATTGTTCAACTGGAATTTTTTAAACATAAAAAAAAAAGAACTTCAACTTATAAAATCTTTCTAAATCACTTCTGCGTGGCAAACATCTCTGATGAAATTTTCTTTAGTATACAGTTTCATGCATACCATCCTCAGAAGAATCAATAAGATACTGAGCTTATCATTTAATCCTATCAAATTCTACGACAGATTGAATGACTTAATAATTAAGAGTCCTACAAGAGTTTAAAAATCCATAACATACTTGTATTGTGCACTGTCATCATATAAGAATTTCTAAATTATTTTGCTTAAAAGAATATTTATGAATTATTATCAAATAATAATAGACACTCAGATGAGTTTCTGAGTGCCATTGTTCTGCATGAAGGTAGAAGCATTGGACTTAATAGAAAACATTATTACAACATAATATATAAACAATTTAAGCTAGACAACCTGAAAATGTGCTGATCTGCACCTTGATTAGTGAAATCTTGGAAGAAATCACAAACAAAATTCTGAGGAATTTTATCATTCTGAGCTGCAGTCATACACCTGGACTTAGAAAGCGAAATCCTTGCAACCTACGCCATCCTTTGCAATTATTTCCACTACAGAAATGTTTAATTTAGATTGCATACCACACATCAAAATTTACAACTACATTGTATACAATGGCACCTAATTAATTAATTAAAAATATTCCATTTTAGTCATATTTTAAATTTTTTCCATAATTTTAAGGCAAAACATGAATACCAGCAATTCTAATACTTATTGAACTTATTTTCTGACAAATGTTATTTGAGAATAAAGCCAGGATCCACAAATATTTCGGTCGCATTGTAATTTAGAGCTGAACGGCATTTAAGGCCGTTATTCCGAAACGAGGCTGCAGGATGAGGTAAAGATTCCTCATTTAACTAAACATAACCGCCCCACCAAACATATATCGGCGAATAGAATAAGTTTTAAAATGTAAGTTATTGAAATTATTCATTTCTTGAGAAAGAAGGAACGCAAGCCATTATAATGTACATTGTACATAATAAAGGTCAAGAAATGTTTACAACGTATCTGATTTTCAAAGATAACTAGTGTATAAATTAGTACAAGCTATTGAAATTTTAAGCAAAGAAGTATTATGTCATTTACAAATGCCACTAACAGACTTGTTTCATTTGAATCAATACTTCTAGTCAATTATGCAAGTAAGAAAATTTGGGCCTTGAAATATAATTGTGACAGCCATCATTTCCTGCCTGTTTTACCAAGATAAAGCTCAAATGACAAAGTACAAAACAGTAAACCATATAAAAGAAGAATAATCACTAACAGATAAACAAAAATCAGAATGGGTGTTGAAATTGCACCGTGCAAACAGTGTTTAAATAAAGTACATAAATGCAGCAGGACGGTTGTGGTAAACAGCCACAAGTAATAGCAAGAGTGATGAGTAATGTAAACAAATGTAACAGTCAGACAAGCAGCAGTGGAAAAAAAGGTGAATTTTTGCAAATTTGGAGAAGTTTCATCCAACACAAAGACTTCTTTGTCAAAAGTCCAAGAACAATAAGCAACACATCAGTAATTTCAACAGCTTTCTTGGTATTATAAGGATTAAGTAATATTACATCCCCATATTTTTGTATTTGCATTTAGCCGATTCTTTGACCGCCTCATGCATCCGAATAGGATGCGAAGGCACTTTTTGATCATTCTACCATTCAATCAGTTTAGCACTGGTATAAAGCACTTAAAGGGAATATGCTTTTGTAGAAGAGTGTTATTTTTCAAAATTTTATTCATTCTAAATATGGATGATCTATGTTATGGCTTACGTTATTGTGAGGCAATTGCTTCACAAGGCAGAAGAAATGCATGCCCATCACTAACATAACATTTCATTCTAGAAAGAACTTTTCATCTTTTATTTGAAAAATATCAACTATTAGGTTATGCCTTTGCTCATATTTATAATTTTATTGTCAATCCCAAAATAATTGGGAAAACATCATCCATTCCTGCATTGTGTGCAATGAGATTACCAAAGATGATCTACAAACTTTCAGATGATAAAGGAGAAATTAGAACTCACCAAAAAATGCATTTCTTTGATAGATGAAAGTCAGCTAGACAAAACTCATGGAAAAGCAGAATAATGATAATTAGCACATACCAGTATACTGCATTTCAAGCATTTGTTCTTTACTAATAAAAATTATACAAAATAATTTATTATACGAAATAACAACATAGCACATTATCGAGAGTCAAAATATTCAATATAACATTTATTATTATTGTTGTTGTTGTTGTTGTTGCTTTAAAGAAAATAAATTAGCTTTTAATCAATTTTTATGTTTGAAGGGATATTTGCTTCAAGAAGAAACCTCAAAGGGTCTGTCTGATCTTTAGGCATGCCCCAATTTATGAACAGCCCAAAAAATACATAAAGGTAAAGAAAAACTATGCTAAACACAAGTCATGGAAATAAGTATTCTGGATTCCCTTTGGCCAAATTAACTTTCACATGGATCACATACCATGGAAGAAGTCCATCAGCCAAGCAGAGATTAGCATAAAAACCACATAAAGCTCTACTGATAACCTAATAAATGAGATAAATATCCTATTTTGCCTCCAACTTCACCTTTCAAGCATCTCACTTTGATGTGATGTATGCTAAAACAAACCACATCAAACACATTTTTCAAGGAATGAACAGATTAACAATGACATGAAGGATGACATTTATATCCAATAAAACTACTGCGTCGTAATGATGACAATACTAGTGATCAAAAAATCACAAATTCATTTTTGTAAATCTGTGTCTAGCTAGATCCTGAAAAAACACACAACAAATATGAATTTATTTCCAGTACGATTTAAGTCTACAAGATAATTAGTTATCACAGAACGATTACCTTGTAAACTTGGCCATAGGTGCCATTCCCAACAACTTCCATCAAATCAAATATCCCAGCTGGATCCTGATGATAAACGAACAATAATCTTATAAAGCTATTTTCGTTAGGCAAAATAGCTTTAAATAACAAAATATTTCGTAGAATTGTAGCATTTAATAACTTGATGTTACCCTTAAACTGGCCAAATCGATATCGTCTAAGCTGGTATTTATCGTAGACGCAGCCATTATATTAGAATATCGGCAATATTTTACAATTAATTATATCTGTATTCAAGCTGTTGAATTCAGATTAACGAAAAATCATAATAAAGAGGAGTCATAAAAATCGAGGAGATCGCAGCAGCCGAACGCCTTAGCACAATATTATTAAGGTCCAAAAATGGCTTTCTAAACCATGTGGAGTTAATAAGTATGATTAGTTTATTCAACCTTAGATAACAATCACCTATATTGCAATATTCCCTAACATTGCTAATTATTAAACTAATAACTACAACTTGCAAATTTTATTTCAATATCTAAAATAAGAATCAGTCAAATATAACATTTAAAATACCTGCTTTTATTACACATTATAAATTAAAATTACATTTTACTCTTGCACAAAAAATTAACTAATTTCACTGTTATAAAATTTGGATCAAAATTACAAATATTTTTAATTGATCTTGAGCTTTTACACAGACGATTAATAAAATTACTAAAATGTAACAGAATTTGTGAAAGTTTTAAGTATGAATCACCACAACATTATCTGCACTACTGCATTCTATTTGCGAATTGTTAATTATTGGAGTTATCTGCTTTCGTGCTGGACTGGTGGTCGAAGCTGTGGTGAACACGATTGCTTGATTACGAAGTACATTTGCAGTGGAATGGATTTTTTTATTTGACCGGCTTCGAAAACATATCTTTAAACATACTATGGCTGGGTATGTTTCGTTCAACGGTTCGGTTTTCTGTTTCTTTGAGTTACTAGATGGTTTGTCTAAAGTATATTTTTTTGAATACTGATGTAAAAGTAAACGTAAAAATGACACCATTTAATAACTCCACATACCTATTTTTAGTTGTGCATCTGTGGACCTAAGGCACACCAGATGTGTTTGATTTTTGTATTTTGTGTTATTTTAGTTTCTTCTTTTGATGTCTCTCAGAAATGAAAAAAATGAGTGAAGAGGTTTACGTGATTGCTAAATATGATTACACACCTCAAAATGACCAAGAGTTGGCAATAAAGAAGAATGAAAAGTTGATATTGCTTGATGACACAAAACAGTGGTGGAAAGTCGAAAACAGTCAGCACCAGTCTGGAATTGTTCCATCAAATTTTGTCAAGAAATATAAGCCATCAATTTTCACTAGTCTCAGAAACACTCTAGGCAGGAGGAAAGGCTCAAACACTACTTCGGCTCTCTCTACATTACCCAGTGGCAGTTCTAGCAGAAAAGGTGCTGGTGATAATGGCAGTGAAAGTAGTATCAATAGTGATGCACTTTTAGAGAGTGGGTCACTTACTATCACGGTGGCTAAATATCCCTATACAGCCATTCAGCATGATGAACTAATGCTGGCAAAAGGTGATCGTGTCATCGTTATGGAAAAATCGAGTGATGGTTGGTGGAAAGGATGCAAAGTTTCTACCAAAGAAGTTGGCTGGTTTCCTTCTAATTACATGGAGATACCCATGGCTAGCAACATGTATTCTTCCCCTCATGCAGATGCTCTTTCTGCAACAAATACAGGAGACAATTCGGGAGCAAAATCTGAAAAATGCATTGAAACTGTTGCCACTCTTTATAGCTTCACAAGCACAAATAGAGAAGAATTAAGCTTCCAGAAAGATGAACGACTTGAAATATTAGAAAAGTCACCACTTGATCCAGATTGGTGGAAAGCAAGGAATGCCAAAGGAGAGATTGGCCTCATACCCAGAAATTATGTTAGAACTCTTCTGAGCACTGATTCTGGTTGTCCCCAAACCACACCTGAATCTTCACAATCCAACAGCAGCCTCAGCGGCCAATCTCATAGCGGAGGTCCGTCCAATAGTCGGACTCCGTCCGGAGCCGGAAGGTCGGGAACGGGAGGATCTGCATGGCAAATTCCTCCCGGAGGTCCTTATTCCAGTAGGTCGTGGTATCATGGTGCTATCTCCAGGCAAGAATGCGAACAGTTGCTGAATTCATCTGCAGAAGATGGAGATTTCATCATTAGAGATAGCGAATCAAATGTGAGTTTCCAAGATTTTGTAATTATTTTCATTTCAACTTAACCCTGATGTTGGTGTTTCACATTCATCAATAAAGACCACTAAGCACATGATGACAATTATTCTGTTTTATTGGAAGTGAAGATATATTTAGGAAAATGTGTTTGTGAAGAAGTTATTGTCCAATAGAGAGCTTGTAGATCTATTCTTTAACTAATATTGAGTAAAGAGGCACTCTACTTTTGCTTTTGAAAAAGACATTCCTTCCATGCATACATACATAAGTAGGAAGATGAACTTCTTTTACATCAACATTATGTTTTTGGACTGATGCTGCATTCGCAACATAAGATCACTTTAAGACTTAGCTAAATTCATAATTTTCCGTAAATCATGTTTGATTTATTTTGGTTTGAGCTCTTAATAATTATAATTATGATATTAGGAAAATATATAATAATAGTAACTCCTTGTAAGTCGTAATTGAAGCTCTGTCACTCACCTTCGGTCAATGTGATATAGTTTAAGTAAACTGAAGATACAATTTCTGAGGATGTTTAAGCATTATTTATGTTGATGTTGGGGCATTCCACATCAAATCAACATGACATCTGACCATTTTAGATGTTGGGCACAGTTGTTAAACTAGATGAGTAAGTTAAAAAACATAAAATTTTAGATTTTTTGGTCAATCTGTGTCAGATATATGGGTCATTGAACTGAATGCCGACAACTTGAGATGGTTGAGATGCTATAAGTTTGGTTCTAGAGCACCTAGAAGAATAATATTTATGTAAAATTAAAGGTATTTGAAGACTCTATTTTGGGCAACTTACTTAGACTTTTTTATTTTCAATATTTAAACAAATGTATGAAGATAGCCTTGTCATCAGGCTTTGGATGGTCAAATAAGGTCTTGTTTTTTTTTATTTGTGGTTTTGTTTATTGTTTTTTAAAGGTTCAAGCTAATTAATAATTAATTCCTCTCAAGTTTGTTACAATTGGTGCTGAATTAAAGCTCATCATTTGTAGTTGTGTCAGGAGCTTTCTAGAGGACATTATTTTTGAACAATTTCATCTTGATAACTAAATGGATCAGCTATCTGTAAAATGTGATTATTAAACCACCTAGATACTCTATATAACTGGTGTGATTGTATTTTACTAGGGCTTCTTAAAGTGATTGATCAGAAACATTCTGGTGGTGAAGGTGCCCATTAATCAATTGAAGCTTAAATAAAATTATTATTTTGTCCGTTACCATCCAAAAGTACTGCAGATAACAATTTTGATGTTGACTTTAGTATTCTGTGTTCACATATATTTGAATTTACATTCAACTCTCAACTTAAACTTGTTGTTTTAGCAAGAATAATAAGTTGTTTTAAGAATTTAAAAAAGATTTTTTGATTATTTTACTCATAACAAAACACTGCGTGTGGCCGTAAATTTTGTATTACTTTTCAGAAGATGTAATATATGTAGTTATAGAAACTCTTGCGAGCAGCAAGGATTTGAACTCCTAACGTAGCCGCAGCAAATCAAAAGCCTCCACTGCCGGGCTACTGATGCCCGATGTATTACATTATATTCTCAAGCAAAATCTCATAATTCTAAACTGAATCTTTGACCTAACTTCATTTCATTTGAGTTTTCAATTTTGTTTATGGAGTCTTTCTTTATTGCTGCTATAACTTAAACTAAAAAGTCAATTTCGTATTTTGTACTTAAATTATGTAATAAAATGACACTTTTTAAAGGGTTTCTTAGGTTTTACCTTAAGTGTCTTACAGAGCAAACTGAAATGTTTGTTGCCATTTGACAAGCACTAAAAATTATTTGATTAATTGGAGGCTAATCACATTTGAAAGAAGTAAGGAGACAGTTTCATGCATTGTCATTTGCTAGTGGCTCATAATGTCTTTCTAGCAAACGAGAGCAAACCTCTGACTTCTCTTGAGCAAGTTTTGCAGTTAAGTTTAGTTATTCATGAGTTTAGTTTGAACATGGTACTTCTAACAAGCTTAATTGATCACTGGAATGTATTAATGTGACCTTTCACTCATGTTGTCTTGCATTCATTCATTCTTGATATGAAATGTTGAATGATGTTTTGTGGATGACCAGGGTAGAACTATTCATACTTTCTATGAGCAGGTCTGAGGTGTGAATTGAGTTTGGATTTATTTGTACAAATTTGTTGATTTGTGGTTTTATCTTGCATCTATTGTATTTTGTAACAAAGTGTATTTTATTGATATTTTGTATTTGAAGTTTGTGCAAAAATATTTTCCGTGTTACCTTTCTTAATGAAACTTATATATTGTAATCATAATAATCTACATTTGAAATTTATTGGAAAATGTTGTTGCTATTAGCTAAGTGATTTTTTTAACATTCCCTGAGTCTGTAAGTGCCTTAAGCTTTCTTGACAATGCTCTCTCTGTTCTTTCTAAGCCACCCGAGCAACCCGAATCGGTCGTGCATGTTTTCATCGTGAATTTAAAATAAAATTTGATTTGGTTAGCATTGGTCTTCCAATAATATTGCATGATGTGGTTACAAAAGTTCCAATAATATGCCCATTATCTCATTTTGTAACTCCTAGTATCAATGTTCTTATTGTCATTTTTATTGAAGATTAATATTATAATAATTAGTTATGGAAGATTTCATTGGACTTATAAACTTTATAATTCAGTCATGTAATAAGTTTGTTTCTTACGAATAAGCTTTTGATAATTGGTTTGAATTCATTCTATTATATGACTATACATGGTTGTTCTCCCTTGCTGCCTCATTTGCCAAAAATAATTCATGCAAAAGTGTAGTTGCAGCTTTTTTGAACTTTTTAAAGAATAGTTCTCGCTAATGTCCTTGTTTTACATTCACTTATGTTTTACATGCAATACAAATTGCTGGGAATTTCGAAAGCCCCGCTAATTAAAACCCCCTGTGCGGCATATCCACCTACATCTGAGCATGAGAGGCACGTTAGAGTCTTTCCAGTATTTCATCTTATCAAGTTTTAAGTAATCTCTCTCACCCGTGCTTCACGTTCTCTTTCGCCAATTGAATTCCAGCGTCTATTTGTGCAGTCCATCTGCTCTCCTCAAGAGTTTAAACAACCAACATTCATCACGAATTTAATTGAATTATGTCATGCGCAAGTCATTTCTCGAACGGTCTTTTCTACGAAAGATCCGCCTGCTGTTGTGCGAGTTGCATATTTCGTGTGTGGCATTGCTTTATCAGAGTCTCTCCTAATAGCGATGATGATGATGATGATGGTGACGATATTCCAGGTGTTTTTAATGCTATTTAAACTGAGCTGAGCTGATTAACCTGAGGAGATCGAATCAATGCAAGTGTTTACATACTTGCTTGTGATTTTGAAATCTCCAAATTATCAGTGCTCACGCATCTTGGTGCATCTTTTCAGGGGTGATTTGTTGCATTGAGACGATAATGATGAAACCCAGTGTTTCAGTGCCCGTGATAACGATCGATGACGTCATCGCGGGAGTCGCAATAAACGATCGACGATACCGTGAAAATTAAGGCTTCTTTCCCTAGAAATACTCGGATACGTTTCGTTTCATCGTTTTCTTTGTGTGCCTGGGATTTCAGGCATTCTTTTGCTGACGAGACTCTCGATATGCACTTTTATGGTGAAGAGAGAAATGGCATGTTATCACGACAGTTCTTGGAGTATTTCTAATTTTCTCATGTACATTGCATGATGTAGTTAAAGTTCAAACCTAAAAGCATTTGTAGCTCCTCATCATTGTGAACTGTAAAGGCAAAACATAGAATAAGTTTGTTTGCATGACATTTTCTCATATTAATTATGTCAACCAAGTTATATTTTTATCCCTCACTTTCCCATGTGGATGTCAAATTTAAAAGACTTGATAATGAAGGCAAACTCATGATCTAATTATTAAACTATCCACATCTACTGTCAAATTGGGCCATTGTGGTACCTATTCAAGCTATGCAGTCCCTTTGGATGCTAAGCTTTATCACGGTTGGATACTTAACTTCTTTAAAAGGTTAAAACTTCTTCAAAAAATAAAATTGAAATACGGATTATTTATTTGGTTAATGTGACATTTTAATAAAAAGAAATTAGGTATCAATTATATTTTAACTTTCACTGTCAAGCAGAGATTCATGATTCTTGGAGATGTTAGTTAACTCTAATGTTAATTCATCTTGCACCATAATTTGTTTACAATGCGTAATTAGTTACAGTATATTTTATTGAAAATATTACACAGGTGGGCGACTTTACTCTGACGTTAAAGGCCCCTCAGCGAAACAAGCATTTCCGAATCATCGTCGACGGAGACTCTTATTGCATCGGGCAGCAGGTCTTCGACAACCTGGATGACCTCATCGATCACTACATGAAACATCCCATCTATCGACAGAACAACGAAGCACCCTTATTTCTCGTAAAGCCTTTCATAGTGCAACGATGATGTTAATACCAAAACTCAGCCCGAGAAGACATCACTGGGACTCTAGGATTATTTCTTTGCGTGACCTTTCGTCAGGGCTTCGAGTGACCTCCGATCGAGTCATTGTAGATTGCTGGGCTTGCAGTTGATTGGTTGCGATACGTGCGATTGATTTTAATATTTATTTCGGACATTTGGAAAAAGATATTCGCTATTCTTGTTTTGAACACAATCACTTTACTCAAACAAGATTCTGGTTGCTAACATTAAATTATCGCTAAGGTTAATGTTTTTAAGTGTGTTGCAGGATGATCAAATAGCCAAGAGTGGTTGTCAGTTTCTATTTGTAAAACTTGGAAAATCAAAACTTTTGCAGTAGGACATGAAGGAGACTAGTTGATGGAATTTGACAGAGTAGAAAATCTCAAAGCTTGGAAATTGTGAGAACACAAATGGAATAATCTATTACAGAAACTATAAAGGTTGAGTTAGGTATCGTGGATGATAATTACTTGGAGTTGAAGCTTATGCCATTTTTTTGTGGGTCAACTGTTTTTACCTTTATTAAAATTCTCGAGTTCAAAAGCCGAATATCAACAATATTATTATTGCATTCTTTGTCATTGCAATTATATTAGTTTCATTTATTTATTGTCATTACTATTATGCCTATTGATTTGTAAGAAACAAGGTAGTGGTGAAGTTTACTTGTAATAATCTTTGGGAACTCTTATTTGTAGTGATAAATTTAAATGAGGCAATGATTCCTTGTAAAGATCATATAATGATGTAATTGCTAATATTTTTGTAACTTTTACAAAATCTCGTGTGATATTCACAACTTTATTCTTCTCGGCATGCTTTAGCTTAATCGGCTCAATGATGATTTTATTATCGGAGCTATCGTTGATTTATTCTCTCGATCTTTTACTGTCGGAAATGATGGCACGTCAACTTGTTGATATTAATTGGTTTATCGTGGCTGGCAGATTGAATTTGTAACAACCTGATGTCAGAGATTCAATATTCTAAAGTCTTAAGTGATGATTTGGTTATTGTATTTCTTGTCATTAATGTTGTTTTTCTTAATTTTTAACAACTCCTTGATGGTATAATAGACTCCCCTCAGCTCTTGTTCTGATGACCTCCAATTTCATGCTCTGGAAGCAAGTGTGTGACAATCATGCAGGCTTTTGGATCTCACTTGAGCAGATCATTTCTTTACCCTCCTTTACTTCTTTTCACTACAAGGCATCTTCATCCATTTTTTCTCATTCCCTTCCATCTGAATTTTCATTAATTTTTCTCTATAAGTTGGAATGATTCTTATGAGTATTTGAGATTCTCCCAGACTCCAAAAATGTTTTGAAAGAACATTGGGAAAAATCTGAAACATGCTTGCACTTGCAACCTTTTGTAAGTCAATTTGTGTTGGGTTAATTAATCATTTAATTAAGCCCATCATTTATTTCCATGCTAAGACATCTTGATTTCTAATTTCTTAAAGCATATGCTAGACCTAGTCAGTAAAAGAAGTGTCATCCTTAAGGTGATTAGTAACTCATGGATGCTGACATTTTCACAGATAGGATTTTGTTAAAAGGCTGGAGATGGTTTCCTATTTAGTAAGAAAATAAAAAAGTTCAATCCTTGTACTCTTACATTGTTATGTTTGATTTTGTTGTTAAAGTTTCAGTTTTGTGTGATTCATTTAATTCTTTGTGGTTATTTGTGTTAATCCTGTTACTCTTGGCTTGGAGGGCTGCTTATGATTGTAAATGGATGATGAATGTGCTGTTCAGTTGTAACAAATGACACATTGTGTACTGTTCTAGCACCTGTTTTTGCATGGTTAGTAGAATCTTTATTTATTCAAAATATTTTGTTTTTCAGCCTTTTCAAATGTATGCCTCCATGCCTCTTCCAACAGCAGAAATGTACTTTCGATGTAGTTTTCCTCGTCTTCTCATCGAGCAATGCAATAATTTGCTCTTTATTGTAAATAAATGCTAGCTGCCGTCAGTCCAAGATGTTGTTTCCGAAAGCCTGTCTGCTCCTGCTGATTAGCTAAGAATTTATGAGTTATCATAAATTATTCTATTGTAATGTAATGTGTTACTACCTTCATATTATTGTTATTATTATTGTTGCTGCTGTTGTGTGAGGTTTCACGGTCACAATTAATGGGTGACAGGAATTGCTCAGGTGCATGTGTGTGACTTTTTCATTTGCCAGGTTAATACTGTCCCTAAAATTGGATGGGACTGTTGGAAGTGTTGATGTCTTTGAGCTTTGCAAATGGCTTTGAGGTTTAGTGGAATCATTTTAACTAGATCGAATTTGATGAGCATTTATTATTTATGTCATCAATTGGTGAATAGTTATTTTAATATTTTGGATCCTGACAACACTTTTTTCAAGGTACTTATTGCCATTGTCTTCATGCAAGTAATTGTCTCTGCATTATAATTATCATTGACAAAAGTTTATTTTTTACTGTTTGATACAGTATGTCGCTAGAGCTGTTCTAGGCCAGGTTCCTGATGAAAGGCTAAAAGATATCTTGTCCAATTGTCTTTATGAGTTTAATTGGTTTCACCAATTTCCACCATGGATTAAGTTTTGTATTTTTCTGAAGTGTGAGTAATTGATTGCAAAATGCTTGTGGCAATAGTGGTGATTTCTTAGTGTTTCCATCATCAGATGGCAACAAGCTTTAGTGGCAATCTATAAATTTGTTTGGAGTGGTTGAGGCTCAGAAGCCTCTGCGCCAGTCCTGTTGCCCCCCCCATCCCCGCACAAGCAAAAAAAGGTTTCTTTGAAGTTGGTGGAGGTCCCTGTGCAGTGCACATCCCGACCATGCCTAAATCAGGCAATGCCTCCCATTACAGTTACAAAGTAAGGATCCCCATAAAATTAAAAGATCCCTCATTCCGATTGTAATCTCCTAGTTCTAGGACTGCTGGATAAGAGCTGTTTCGTCTCTGTCATTTTCTGGAAGGGCAAGATTACCCAAATCTTAAAATTTTACCCAACATTGGTTGGTGACTCGCATGCATTCTCACGTCTCAGGCTCTAACATTGGAAAGGTAGAAGCATGACAAAGGTCTCCCCAATCAGGAGAATGAAAGTGGGAGAGTAGCGAGTCGTTAACTGTGTCTATGGCGCCAGCCATAACATACACGGCCTTCGAGTGAAACAAGCTCGATAACAGCGTTTGAGAGACTCGATTCGTGGATTGTTGGGCTTTATGAAAATAATCGCAAGATTTGTTGAACGCTTGGTGCAATAAAAATACGATTTCGTGCAATACATGGGAATCTCGCAATTCGGGAGTTAAGTGAAAACTAAATTTTGAATACTGTAATTAATTACTATTAGTTATAATTTTAAAAGTAAGATTGGTTATTTGAAAGAAACATTTACTTGTGTGTCCTGCTTTATTACAATCGGTTCTGTAGATCTATGGACATTTTGATGGTTTCCCAAATATTGCTTTTTTGGCATAATTTTTATGTTGGTGTCGACATAACATCAAAGTTTTGAAGTGTTTTTGAATATTATTTGAAATTGTGTTGTTTATTTTGTCATGCCTGCGGCACAAAAAATTGGTTGTTTTGACTATACAGCTAAGAAATGAGTTTCAATCGGATCGACATACATTCATTACTGGTGTTTCTCGAAAAAGAGCTGCAGACCAGGGATGCAAGAATATCTGAACTAAAAGTAAATTTTAAGTATTTTTATGTAATTGTTATGTCGATCATCTATACAATCAAATTTGTTCGAACCGTAGTCGGAAAAGTCTTTGGGGCAGCTGTGCAATTCAAAGTACAATCAGCTGGGCTTCTGTGACACAGGCAATAATGGAAAAAGGGGAGACAAAAGTATAGGAGCAAAAACTGATCCAATAATTCAACTTGAAGATCTTATTGCCACACAACATAAGGCTCAATCTAAGCTGAAGGAAGAGATCAAATTACTCTTGGTGAAGCAGGGCCTGGTATTTGAGGAATCTTTTAAATATTCACAACTGATAGTTTATGCTTGAGATTTTATTTTTTATTTTGACATTGCTGACAGGTAAGCACTGGAATGGAAATGGAGAGGATAACACATGAAAATACTATTGAAATAAATACCAAAGCAGCCATTTTCCTCATGCAAGAAAGGGAACAGCTTATCAAGGAGGTCAATAAAACTTTCTTGTTTTATTTTTTTTATGCATATCAACTTAAATATTGTTACTTTAATAACAAGTCATCTCGCTTATGGAGACTAGTTTTTGTTGTTCAAGGTTCAGGAAATGAAACTCAAAAGAGAACAACTTGAGGCAGACCCAAGGAAACTTGGAGAAAAGATCCAACATCCAAAGAGACACAGGACAGTGGTGGACAAATTGGTGAAGCGAAGGAATGAAATACAAGAGGAGTTGGGGACAGATTGTCAAAAATGTGTTCAGCTGGAAGGCTTGGTAGAAGAAGCTAAAAGTAGAGTGTTAAATCTTGAAATTAGATTAGAAAACACTAAAAAAGAAATCTCAAAAGCAATAGACAACATTTCACAACCTTTTTGTGAACAGGTCACTGCAACAACAACTGAATTCGCCACTTTAAAGTCCAAAATTGACAATATTATGTCATCAAATGATCAACTTAGGCTTAAAATCAAGCACCTCAATGAGGAAGAGGAGAAGTGCAAAAATAAAGCTTCACTATGTAAAACTGAGATCCATGGCTTAAAAGTTATGAATGGATCAGATGAAAATTATAACTTGGATTCATGCCTCAGTGTTTCTTCAAACTTTCACAACTCTATTCTTGACAGTTTTGATTCAACCATAAAAATGCTTGAGAAGGAGATAGAGAGTTCAAATCTTCTTAGACATCCCAACAAGAAACATATTAACACACCTTCAAAATTCAGGATCTCAGCTCCTCACCCTACCCCAAATAGGACCCCTATCAATCTCTCAAACCAAAGAATTTCTCAGAAGATTACTAACTTTGAGTCCCTGATGAATTCCAACAACACTGCAGGGCAGACAGAACGACCAAAATCTTCAAATTCTTCATCAGTAAATTTCCTCCCCTCCAATTCAATTGCAATCTCCAAATCAACTTTAAACCTACCTGCAGTTACTTCCAATATCGTTACCTTTAATGATAGAGCATCCTCCATGACAAACTCTCCTGCAATGCAATCCAAGGTTCCAGTTGCACCACCGTCATCATTATCTTCATCACCTGTGGGGAAAAGGCTACCCTTGTCTCCAACAAGCAGGGGCAAGCATTCCTCGCCACTTCACAATAAACCTCATGGCATTGGTCCAAAAAGTTCCCAACCACAAACCAATGCTGTGCCAACAGCTAAGCATCTCATAATGCCTTCCAAGATGTTGTCATGAAATTCTGCATTAAGGTCTTTGTTTTTAATTGTGTTGTTGAATAGTTGTTGTATGATTTTAGTTGGTAGTCACTTCTATATTTGCTGCCTCTTACAGCATCTGCTTTATCGAATTGTATGTCATGAAAAAGAGAAGGGGATTGAAAGTGTTTTTCACACGACCTACAGGGTGTCATTGCAGATTGACATGTTCAATAAGTGCCAAAAAGTGTAAATGTTTTGGATTGTAATGCACGAGTTTAAACATTTTGGTTGATCTCGTGTCGATAGTTTTTATGCTGCTTTTGAAGGGCTTTGCAGTTTGCACGGTCTTTCGTATTAACGCATTTTCTTTGGTGAAGATATAATGTGACATTTACTGTATTTTAATAGTCGTTGTTGCTGCTAATATATAAAGGTTTAGTTTGTTTCGCCAACACCATCTAGGTTCTGACTACTAAATTGGAGCCCAATTATTGTGAAGTTCTTTCTGCACTTTCATCGATCATGGAGAGAACTCGTGCGTGGCGTCGGCAGCTTTCGAGTGTATTTTTAATGTTTCAATTCTGCTCGACTGACTTAAACAAGTCCTTGACTGATAAACTTATTTAAATCAATTATTGTTGCCTTAGAAGCAGCTAAGAATGGTTAATTAATAAGTGCTCTCTATGTGGGGTTATTTCAGTATTTGACTTTGTTAGCGATCTTATGAATAGCAATTCATGACAAAGCTTCAATTTTTCAGTTAAAGACATCCACAAATAAATTTTACTGTCCCTTGTGGTTCATCTTAATCTTGGATTTTTATTTGTACTTTCTTGCTAACATTATTTCCCACTGAGGTTGTGGATTTACATTGCTTGCAATAATTTTCAATCTTTTCAACTATTAGGTTGAGTCAATTAATGACCTATCCTCGTTGTGGCTGACCTAGGTCGACACTTAATACTTTGCTGCTCTCAGGAGTATTTGACATATTTTATATCACAATTACTCAAAAGTTTGCAATGTTCACTCAAGTTGTGATTTGTTTTAAAGTATCCAATTTGTAATAAATTCATAACTTGTGTTTATTATTTAAAGTTTTACCTTTGTGGAACAACAAAATCGGAGTATCTCATGGAATAGATGGCTATTATTTGATTGCCAGCTGTTGCAGTACCTATTAGTTGGTATATTATTTGATTGCCAGCTGTTGCAGTACCTATTAGTTGGTATATTATTTGATTGCCAGCTGTTGCAGTACCTATTAGTTGGTAT
>MPNW01000048.1:283497-303853 GCA_011800805.1 Hirudo medicinalis
TTATTTGATTGCCAGCTGTTGCAGTACCTATTAGTTGGTATATTATTTGATTGCCAGCTGTTGCAGTACCTATTAGTTGGTATATTATTTGATTGCCAGCTGTTGCAGTACCTATTAGTTGGTGAAACAATTAAATGTACAGGGTTTCAAATTTTGGTGGAATTAGATTTGTATTTTCATGTCCTTTGATTGTTTTTTTTAGTATTTTATTTGTGGGAGGAGTTTGTGTTATTTGTTTGATTTTGCCGATTTATTCGATCAATTATAATTTATTTTAGGACTCCAAAGAAAACTATCTGCTGATCTTTAATGAATTTTCATCATTGTTTTTGACTAGAACTGATCAAATGTCTGAATTATTTTGTGATGAGACTTACTGGCAGCAAGCAATACTTCATAGCTAAGATCTAAGTTGATTTTGCTCATGCCTTACTCATTGCTTAGATGAGTCATGGAACCTTAATAATTGTGCACTTCCAAGAATAGTTAGTGAACTTATTGATTTTAGGTCTTGTCTTTTTTGTACTTTGAGAAATTGGTCTGAAGCAAATAACTTCATTCATTTCAATCACTTCTTCACATTTAATATAAACTTTGGGTTTGCATAAGTAGCATGCTAGTTTTGGACAGTTTTTTGAATCTTCCTCTTGTGTGTAAGACATGCATCTGCCAGGGAGTTACACAGGATTTTGTATTGGAGGGTCGCTAACCAAGAGCAGTGTTGAACTTTCCCCTCTGTGCTATTTCAGTTACTGACATAGTGTGTGCCCCTCTACAAAATCTTGTATTCAGTGTCTAATGTTTCAGCTTTATTCGATGCGACAACAATTTTAGTCAAAAAATCTGACCCCTTGACATCTGCTGAGCGGTGACAGCAAAGTTGCGTTTCTAGAAGCATGTTTTTCAGCTTTTTGTGATAGTTTTCGGCTTGCAGATGGTGGAAGCGGTTTTGTCACTCATACTTTTTCCAGGTTTACTACTTGCCAGTCCAAATTTTTGACAGACGTCAAAAAGCATACCCAATTGACAGTTTTGCAATCCACGATTATTTATCGTAGGATGAGGATGACCAGTCGGGAAGCCGATCCGGCACCATAGTGATACCAGATCAACATCTTCAGCAACAGCGCCGCCTCATTCGTCATTTTTCATTTTAGATGCACTCTCGGAAACGTCTTTATCGTCCACAGGTTGAGCCAAAACTAAAAAGTTTGCAGAATCCATCCGGGCTTTCTTGCTCATCCACCTCATCATGAAATTTCTTTCGTTCCCCTTTTTGCATTTTGACATTTCTGCGTGTCAGTAATGCAGATTAATTTATAAATAAAAAAATATATAATGATATATTGATACATTACATTGATAATTGATGCATTATACATGATTGAAATATAATATATATAACTATAATGACTAATCCAGTATTGCGATGGAAGGCGAGTAAACCTGAGGAACTCGAAATAACTTAGACAATGAGAAACAAGGAAAAGTCCATGCAACAAGGGCATTTATACTCTTGTGGTCAATGATCTCTCCTACAGGAGTCTGGCCTCTTATTGGACGTGGATACCTAACATACCGTGGATTCGTTGTTCCTTTTGAAACTCGACGAGCCTGACATTCGACACCAACAGCAGATGCCAGTACCAATCAGTGCAACGTTCTGATGCCATAACACTTGAAATTTAGTTTCCCGGTTGTTTGGGTTGGGGGTGCAGCTGCTGGGGGTGTCCTCAAATTTTTTTTGGAGTGAATGGCCCCCTTAGTGCCCAGAGCACTGCGAAAATATCGAGTTACCAATTAGACAAGTTAATTGATGAGAGAATTAAGTAATGAAAGTAAAAACTGTTGAAAGTCACATAGTAAAGATGTTGCATTTAAGTAATGCTTAGAATAAGTACAATGAAATGTAACTCGGAATATAATTTTAATATAAGTTAACTTTTAATGTCGCTTGTATGTATTTTTTACTAAATTTAGGAAACTCCTCGGCATTTTGTTTCGTTTGTCTAGTGAACCATTATTAGTCTAATATTATTCGTTCTTGTTTATTTTAAACAACACCCTATGGGAATATTATTGTCCATGCGCAAGAAAAAGTCTTCTAAAGCTAATATTTCTTCAAAAACTACGAGGAAAAAAAGACCGAGGCAAAACAGCATTTTGAAATACCTTAAAAAGGAAAAAGAAAACAAGCCAGCAGTTAGAAAGAACATTTTAAGTCGGCATGTAGATGCAGATATCGTTGAAATTAAAGAGGATGACTCGCAAGAAAATATCACAAATTACAATGTACTGTTTTACCGAAACAAGCTAAAATCTGAACCCCATGGTAACATTTAATTTGTTGTGTGTATTTATTTGCATGGAAGAAGATATTGTTCTCCAGCTTATGCCAGTTGTCATTACTGATGCTATTTTAAAATAAAGCAATAATGCTATTTTAAAATAAAGCAATAACATTAAGAAATGCACCAGGTCCCTTCAGCTTTGACATGTTTTTGCTCCATTTCTTCATTCACATTTGCTCCTCCCCTTATTCAAATTTCATTTCTTGAATCCATTTCCTCTGCATCCAGTTCCAGACATCTAGGAAACTTGAGCTTAGTGTTAGCAATAGTAATTATCACTTGTTATACACTTACAGGTGATTACATTGAACAGATTTTGCAAAATTGGCATGCAAACTATAGTCTGCTGGAGAAGCACCATGGCTACATACAATGGTTGGCTAATTTGTGACTTTCACAAATATTTATTTTATATCAAATAGATGTGCTATGGCTTGGAAGCAGTTAACTGTATATCACAAGCTAACCATTGATTTTTGGTTTTGCTAGATATTGGCAAATATTGGGATATTAGTGTAAAAATTGTTTCTGGAAAAGGAGGCAGTTTGGCTGGTCCAGGCTCCTCCATGTTTTCAATGCAGTCGGGAATCGTGTTTTAAATTGAGTTAGCTTATCGTCTTTTGCCCAAAACATCTTGTGTGTTGGATGTTAAACATGTGTTCATAAACCTCATTTGGCCAGAATTTCAAAAGTATCTTGTTGCAAGTATTGCATGTTTAAGGTTCATAAAAATGAAATAGTTGAGCAACAATCATATAATATCCAAAGTTCTGCTTATAATACATTTGGTTAGGTCCTTAGTTGTATTTATCTTGTAATCATTTTTAGGCTGTTTCCAACAAAAGAATGTGGCAGGAACAAACATGCAAAACCATTAAATAAAGAAGAAATTCTCGTAAGTTTCTTGAAATTGCTGCAACCTTCCATAAAATTTGGATAGACAGGGATGTAGGTTTATGGAAGCTTATGTGCATCTTGACGTGACCTATAATTCTTTTCATAATATTTATGATGGTGGTAGTGGTTATAATAGCTATAATTGGTAACATCAAAGAAAATATAAACAGTTACTTTGAATAAAACTTAAAAAAACTAAATTCAGTTATTTGAATTACTGAGTGGATTAAACTAACCAAATGGAAATGGTTTGCCATCGTGTGGCAGGGTAACAGTGTAGCCATGTGTGCTCCACAGTTGTGGCGGACACCACATGGCCAGCTTCAGTGCAAATTGGTACATCAGTGCCACATGGAACTCATATCCTTCTTAGTCCACCAAGAAGAAATGTTTGATCCAGAGAAAGCATCTTTAGAATGCAAATAATGGCAAGGTTCGGTCTTCGTAGAAGGAGCGACATGCCATCCTGCTCGGAGAAGGCAGCAAGCGGACGGATGCCGAGTTGTTCTCGGAAATTAGCCGCGAAGATAACAACATTAATTATGGGCTATCCCGTAACATCCCCGTTCGGATAACTTCCAGACATTAGTGTTGCCGTGTCTTAATGCTTCAGCTCACATTACGTTTTTCCAATAAAACCATTAAGGATTGCAGTGCAATTATTTGTCGAGCATATTTGATTTTTTAAGTTAAGTTGTTTGTCGCTTTGTTCCTTTTGATTTGCTAGCTTTTCATATTGTGCATTTGTTTTGATCTGGTGAAGGGTTTGTTGTTAATTAATGGTAATTCATTCCATCTAAATGATATTAATTACATTCATTCATTCATTCGATCATTCATAAATAATTAATTGATGAAGACTTATATTAATTTAACAATTAACTTCATATTATTATAATTATGCTTTATTTTCAGGTGATATCAAATTCAGATACTTTGAAAAGCAGGCTGCTGAGGGCCTACGAGATGATGATAGATTTTTATGGCTTCACCTTGTTGAATGACCAGACCGGGGAGGTGGCACCAAACAAGCTTCATTCAAAGAGAGTCCTCCATCTAAAACAGTATGCTATTTAATTTCCCATAATATACAGCCTATAATATACTACTACTACTACTACTACTAATAATAATAATAATAATAATAGTACTCTTCAAATTGTTAGGTCACGGCACAACCATCTGAGAATAACCCGCATACTTTCAAGTCTCAGTTTGTTGGGTCTAGAACACATCACTTATCCATTTCTGAGAGAACTCATCCATCTTACATTTGGGAAGGATGCACCGCTCTACAGTTGCCAACATTCTTGTCTTTATTTTTGGATACCAACTGTTTCCAAACCAGGAGAGAGGCAAACATTAGAGAAGTTGGTCAAATCTTTAAAGGAAGAAGCTATTGAGAACACAAAGTCGTGAGAATCAATGAACAAATTCTACAAATCATGAAACTGACAGAAACTTGTTGAACAACTGACCACTCAAATCATGTAAAAAAAATTCAGGAGCAAAAATTTTATGATTTCCTAAATTAGATGGCCCTCCCCACATTGCACACGTAATTTGTAACAGTTTGGAAAGAATCATCCTTGAAATAATTTAGATGAATTATGGACTCAAGCCGTCAATGTCGAGAAAATCAAGCATCATCGAACATGACGCTATTAATTTCAGTGATTTTCTTTAATGAGGTTAACTTGGTGTAATTTAAAATTTTATATTGCATCTCCCTGGGGTATATTTACAAGTACATAGTTGTTTTAATTACGTTTTATTGTTTTTCAAATGATTTTGATAATAATAATTTTTATTAATAACAATGGATTCAACGGATCCGCAAGTCGAACGACCGATGTGATTTGATAAATCGTGAATCTGCTCGATTTCTGAATCGAAACAAATTGTAGTCGTTTTAAAAGCACCCACATGAGGATCCAGCAACTCAGTTTAAAAATAAAAAACAATTACAACGACGGCAACTTCCGCACGAGGACGACATCTTCCGGTTCACAAGATGTCACTCTTGGGTCCAGTCGTCCATGCTCGTCACCACCGTTTCCGATATCAACTGCAGGATGAAATGGTAATGAATTGCCTGTGAGATCCTCAAAACATCAGCACCTCACTTGGTTCTCGCACTCATCTTCGAGCAGCATAAAATCTCCGTCCGTTTGGAAAATGGTGCCCGCATCGAAAGTTGGAAAAGAGAGAGACTGGTTGCAGATGGGATCGACTTCGGAAAACTCCGAGGGAGGGAACCTGCCGGTCAGATAAGCGGTGTCGAAGTTCACCAAGTCCACTTCTTCTGGGTGGTCCTGTGTTGACTTTGGCTGGATGATGATGATATCTGATTCTGAAAAATCACGCTCGATATAGATATTTGGAGAAAGTTAAGTTTTAATAAGTTAATATTTGGGGAGGCAAATTCAACTAAATAAAATAACACCTAAGTTTAAGTACAAAAAATTAGGTCAACAAGGACTCTCATTACATTGGATGAAGGTCGGCCGGTCGGGCTGCATTCCTGAGTGCGGGCAGTAACGGCAACGTTTGCAACCCGTCTCATTCGAAACCCAGCCTGAGTCGATGCGAGCACCCTTGGAAGGAGTGCTACACGATGGTTTACAAAGAGCACCTCCGATGCTCTGCTTACGACACTATGCAAATGAAGTAACTTTACATGCGATTAGCTTAATTAGTTTCATTATTAAGATGACTCACCAAAGAGATTTGAGTTGTGTTGGATCTCTAGATACTCGTTGTCACTTTCGCTCGCCCGAGACGACGACAGAATGGTCGAGAGGATCTCTGCAAAGAGATAAAAATGTTGAAATTAACCTTCGCATGTGGTTTTAGCCAGAAATGGTTACTAAAACCTGACCTTTGAAAGACAGACAGTTGTAATTATTTATCTTCCTCTTCATGAACCACCACTTGCACCTCAGCCACTGCGGAGATCGGACACTGAAATGTTAGCCTTATTATCATCTCAAAAACATTTAACTTTATTACCTCAACAAATAAAATCGTGTAGCACTTGTAATAACGACATTTAATATTAAAACTTAATTTTACATCTTGACAGCATCTATTTTTACATATAAGCTTAAAACTCGGCATGCAGGTCGGCTCGCATTCCAGCATGCGACGGTAATGGCGACGATCGTAACGTGTCGTGTTTACGGCCCGGCTTGCACCGTCGGGGAGCGCCCTCGGATAGGGACGCCGTGCAAACGGTAGAGCGATGGGAACGTGCCTTCGCATCCTATTTGGATTCACAAAGCACTCAAAAGACTGGCTAAATGGCACAACAACCAATCATCACCTGGGCCAATCCTGTGACAACTTGACCCAATCAACATCGACTTCATCTTTGGCATCCAATTGTGACAACCTTAAGAAGCAGTTTCAGTCAACAAGTGATTATTACCATGCTATCATTACTTATTATTATGTATTCTTTAATGTTGCTCTTAAATCAGCATTTCACACTTGCTAATTTTATTTAAACCTTGGTTCAGGGTCTAAAGCCATGTGATAATAAAAAGAATTCATTGCCAATTGATATTACCTGAGGACTAAATATCTATAAAAACAAGCAATAGAAAATATAATGATGATAATAATAATATTAAAATAATTATATTAAATTATATGATTAATAATAATAATAAAAACAATAACAAATTAACATCAGTGAAACAGCCATGTCATTATTACCTAGATAAGACACAAAACAAAAAGGATTCATTGTTTTGTAATCACGAAGCACCTGTACAAGAGGAGTTTGTCGTCGTTGGACGTCCAAGCGGAACCTCCTTTTTGCTTCCAGTTGAGGTAATTCAACCACTTGGTTCGGCACTGTTTCTCGTTCCTGCTGCCGACGTGTTGCGACACGACCGACCAAGAGAGGCCGCTGGTGATGTCTTCGCCTGCGAACGACAGTTTCGTCGAACAAGTGGAAGTGCAAGAGACGAAGCGTTCGTCGAAGGATTATTACGTTACGATTACGTCACGCGTCGACATTACAACCGATCGTGATCAGATAAATTAAAGAAAATGTAATGCAGTGTAAATTTAAACGACCACGCATTTTATTTGTCCTTAATATTTGTACATCTTCAATTGATCGGCACTCGAACGACAAACCGGGCGAGGCGGATGACAGCTTGTAGACGATCTCGCACAGTTTTTCCTCTTCTTCGGGCTCCCACTTCCCTGCAAGGCATTCATGAAAGATTTTATAAAATTTATCATACTCATTAATATTCATGCTTTATATATTATATTACAGATCAAATATTGACACATTGCTTAAATGAGGCCAATCAGAACATTTTGATTTTGTTTTTCATCGCTTAATTCAAAGATGAATAAAAATTACGACGTAATGAATAACGTTTCGAGCTCGATGCGATAGGGTTTTTACCGAATCTGTACTTGTTCTTGAGCAGACGACATCTGTCTTTCACCGAGGAAGCGCTTCTACCAATGGCATGACCTATGCTCGCCCAATCGCAACCATACTTTTTCTGGAGTCTGATGTGGAAAACATTACGTTTTCATTTCGGTCGCGTCGCCCGCTAACGCGAGCTTAAAAACACATTAGTAATAAAAATCACATTTACAACAACATTACTCTCGAGATTATCGATAAAATATGGTATGTGAAAAGAGAAACTTAACTCCTTGAGCTTCCTGAGTTCGTCCGGCGTGTACTTGCGACGTAGTTCTTCTTGTCGTACATCCGAACGACCCTCCTGTACACGGAGAAGAGAGGTCTCTCCAAACCGACCGCAACGGTTCTATAGAAATCCTTCCTCTCCTTTCCGCTGTTGAAGATGATTTCGGTCGGATCGTCGATCTCGTGAAGCTGTCAACGTTTTGCTATCATAATTAGTAATTAATTAATTCGTTATTATAATTAGATATAAAATTATTGTGAGCTAGCATGTCAAGTTACGTTCGACAAAATTCCTCCTCGATAACATTTGAATAGAATCCCAAGTCATGCCCGACCATTTCAAAAATATAGGAGATGACGTTTGGAAGCCGATCGACCCAACCAATCCTTGTCAATATTTCATGGCATCACTCAAGCAATTAATCTCTTAATTAATAAAAAGTGATTAATTGAGATCCAAAAGCGTCGCCACCGTCGTCGTCGTACCTTGCAGTAATCGGCAATGTTGGCCTGCAGCACTCTTATCTCTTCACTTGCCCACTGCCCTTGTTTCCACTGGTGGCCTTAGCAGACATTTTTAATTAACAATTATTCCCATAAAAACTTATTTTCTTAGCAAAAATATGTTCATGAATTCAACTTATGAGTATTTCACATTTAATATCCATCAATAATTTACTTTCATTGCATATCTCTATAAATGTTCTTTTGATACATTTCATTATGTAATTGCATTCTTCAAATCTTTATTTTGCCATTCTTGTAACTATTGAAATACTAACCTTGTTCGAGTAGGGCCTCTTTTTCATATTTGGATGTGACCCAAGTTTTTGAAATGGGTGATAGCAACTGATTACCCTTGCACACAACACAAATATATAATTCTTATCATCACTTCAATTTAGTGACCAATCGGTCACTAACACTTTCGAAATATGTTAAGGCTGAATTAAACAGATGTAATTTACCTCGTCAGTTTGTTCAACAAAAATGCTTTGAAGTTTTTTACGCCGCTCCATCTTGCTCCGCAAAATCGTTTTTTCTATGAGAATAAAACCGAAGTGACAAGCACCATCGAAAATGTTAACAACTGAACCAACCTCTCATGTCCATCAGGATGATTTTCATGAATGTAACAACAGATTTCTTTAATAAGAACAGATTGCCAATGGCATTAAAGTGCTGTTTTGTCCAATGTATGATCCAGCCCTCAAAAAGCAATACTCACTAAATTGAAACGATTATTTACACATGCTAGGTGGGCAAGCATAAAACATAAAATTTTTTAGTTTGATTTAATCTTTGTATTGCACTATATTTCCACTAAAATAAAATTATTTTCTTTATTTTATTGCAAAAAGTCGACATCAATGTCTTACACAATAAGGTTCCTCTTACGGATTTTCCAATCTGACAAAATTTATTATTTAAATTTACTTAACTAAAGCATTTTAAAGATAACATTCTTTCAGTCGGAACGCAATTTTGTAGTGAAATTATTAATAATTGTAACAACACAAAATAATTGCAGAAGCGATTTAGAACCCTGCTCATTATAAATGGAATGAATCTTTCATCATTCCAATCAGTTTTATTTCTCATGCAAAAAAGTCTTTTAATAAATTTTCATTCAAAAAGTCTGAGAAGAATGTGAGGAAACTTTGTGACGTTTGGGTGTTGACAGCCCAAAAAAAAGGTGAGCCAATCATTTGGGGTCAGGCAATCAAATATTAATTTGTACTTAAATTTGGCTAAGGAGAATTAAATATATTTGGACTTTTATTTGATTTGTAAAAACATTCAAATGACGTTTTCAACTTTGTTGTTGTTGAAGATTAACGACCGTTAAATAACTGGATGATTAGGACGGTGCTGTCATCGTGATAGGCGAAGGACTCACCAAAGGACCTCATATGGACGAAACAATAACGTTGTAATGAAAATTGCTTTATTACAATTTACCTTAAAAGGTGAAAATTGAATGTGCACTTCAAGCACATCGTTTTTATTTCATTCTATTTGCATAAACTGCATCGGTCGGGAACATGATTTTCTTTTGTGCGCATTTCAATTATTCTTCATAGTTTTTACGGTTTTAAGCTTGTTGACAATATCGGGCTTCAATTCCGAAATTCTGAGAAAATATAGTTTTAATTAAGTAAGTGCAATCAATATGTCACTCAAAAACTGAAATGATTACTTTTTTGTGAGCAAAAAAATTGAGGTTATCTCAGAGACAGGATTACTGTGTTTCAATAAAATGTTTGGATGGACCAAAGTACTTCAGAATTGTTAATTTTATCAGCAACAAAGGAATGACTTCTCAGGTTCGACAATCACCCGCTAGGCAAGCATTAATTCATTCGATATTCTCAGCAGACTGGCAAAATTAAATTTCAAAACTTGGTAATAAATTTTCAATTTGACGACTCTTCTGCCCAGTGCTTTCAGTGGACAAAGCGAAAAGAACGATTTTGTTTTTTTTTAACAAAAATTGGACATCATTGAGACATTTGATTCGATTAATTGGTAAATACGAAATTAATTGGTGATTACATATTCATGATCGATAAATAAATTGAATCGCAGTTAGATTTCGAAATAAAACGAGTTGCGATCGCAAAGGTGTTTAATTTTCTTCATGGAACAACATGGAATTTCAATACGGAAGTACTGTTAGTATTGATAGTAATGCTAGTGCTGTTAGCAGCTCGAACAACTTTTGTCCGATGAGACCCTTTAAAAATGAGTCAATGTCAGGCTGATAAAATTTTTGTGCTGATAAAATGGAGGGTCGTTGAATGTTTTTTTTCAGTGGAAAAAGAATTGGCATGCTTCGATGCGATTGAAAGCAGAGAATGCTTAAACTGTTCATGTCAGCATGAAAGCTCAGGAAATGAAGTTGATGCATTTTCTGTGTCGATGTGTTTTTCATGTTGTCGTTTTGAAGTTGAAACAACAACATTGATGTTAATAAGAACAACTGTTTGCAGTTGCCAAGTTGATAACAATTATAGTTGCAGTCCAACAATCATAATATTGTCGACAATAATTATGATGATGATTATAATTGAAATAATATCAAATTTAAATTTATAAGAAATATTTGAGTATTGATGATAATTTTATTCTATTTCTTTAAAAAAAAAGTTAAAATTTCCAAGAAAATGTGTTTTGATGACCGCAATAACTTTTTAGACTATTTTAAGTCTCAATCAGACGTGTGAAGTTTCCTGCCATAAATTACTTGTAAAGATTCTATACATATTACGCAATTAATCTCATAAATAATTTCTACAATTTTAAGTTTTTTTTATTAAAATTCTTCAATAAACACAGACAAACTTTTATATTTGTTGAAACTATTAATCTGTATTAAGTAAATGAAAATACCAAGAATTTGTGAATGTCATTGACAAAATTGAAATGAAACTCAGCACCTCACTAATGCATGATTTGAAAAACTTTGAAAATAAGAATATTTTAAGCTGAGGTGCTATCATAATAAGTTAAAATTTCTGACAAATCAGAACTTAATTGACGTAAGAAACTTTAAAAATTACGAAAAGTTTGAGTAAATATATTTTTAATTAAAGTTATTTATTTTATTTTATTTTATTTATTTCAAAATTGAGCAGAGGACAAGTGCCTTTTACCTGCTCACAAGCAAACAGACAAGAGTCCAAATCATCTTAGTTAAGCAACGGACTTTAATCAAATAAATAAAAATAATAAATAAACAAGAACACTTATTCGAGAAATGTCACTCTAACATATCATTTGTAGAAAAGAAAGGGAGTAAAGTCGTGTTCGTTGACAAGGCAGGTGAATCGACTGTAGGTAGGTTGTTGATGAAACGATGTTATTAAGGAGAGTTCCAAATTTTGAAAATTGCGATTAGTGAAAAAGTATTTAGTGCTGTCTATTGAGCAAAAGTCGGGCTTAAGTTTAAACTGATGTCCTCTAGTGGGTGTATAATTAGCGAAATGAATGTGGTTTATGAAGTCAGTTGATATCAGGTTATTGATTATCTTGTACAGTAAACAGAGATCACCTATAAGACGGCGATATTCGAGTGATTTGAGTTTCAATGCCTTGAGACGATCTTGATACCCTAAATGTCCGACCCCAGGAATGGCCTTGGTAAATTTCTTTTGAATCTTTCAATGCTCTAAACCAAGTAATGGTGGTGAAGGTTCAAGACCTGACAGCTGCACTCAAGGAGTGGTCTGACATAAACGCAGAAAGCTTTGATGAGAAGATTTCTGTCCCTAGAGGTGAATGATGTGAGAATCAGTCGCGATCGGACTATAGCCTTGTGTGTGTGTGTGTGTGTGTGTGATGTTGTCAATGTTGTCATTATTTTATAACTAAACACATCCTGCCATATTTTGAGATAAATAAAATAATATATTTATAATATAAAAGTTTCATATTTATTACAAACCATATTTATATTTATTACCTACCAAATAATTAAATAAATAATTGAATAAATATTTCACTAATAATTAGTTGCCCTAAAATGAATGGAGTGGTGATGGATTATTGTAAAATGAATGAAAATTGTGGCCTCACATTTAACGATGAACTTCAAAAGAGGTTTGCAGGGTTTGAGTTTAAACACAACATTTTGTAATATATTTTATTTTCTGCTTATCACAAATTGTTGCTGGTTTTTCTGATTAATAATTAATAATTACGAAAGTAGCGCACTTTTTAAGTCATTATACAAATTGGTCTAATGAGAGGAATTTGACAAAATTGAATTAAAGAATAACTTTTCCAAGTAATGTTTGTTTTTGTTGTTACAAGTCCTGGAAAACCAAACATAATAATTTGTTATACAACAAACTCATTGATTATGCAATCATGTAGTTATAACATATTTGCATCAACAAAATAATTTATTATAAAACATAATAATTTAATTGAATAATGGAAATTGTAGTGGACATTATAATATTATAATTATGGTGGAAATTATAGGGGAATCTTACATGCACAAGCATGCACAAACTCCACGGAAAGACCACATTCCACATGGATTCAGAGCGAAGAGTTCAGCTGGAATGTGGAATGTCGTTGAGAATTTTAATCCGAACATTAATCTGGAAGACACGCTATTGCAAATTGTTCATTAAGTTAAAAATTAATATTAATAATAACAATATTATTAGTAACAATATCATTAAATAATAATTAAATATATCTATTTCTTTTTCAAAATAAATAATTGATAAGTAAATAAAATACATTAAATGAATGTCGATATAAACTCGATAATTTACAAATGTTTTAAATTGAAATAATTTTGGAATGCGACATTAAATGAAATCAAAGAAGATGAAGAACACATCAAAGGCGAGTTTGTTGAACTTGTTACATCAATCATTTCTAAGAAAACCATTATGCATGAATGTCATGAGCATTTACATTAAAAAAAATTAAATTAACATAATTTATTACAACCGTGATTTTAATTATGGCATTTCGAACTTTTGAATAAAGATTTTTTCAAACGAAAATATTATTAATAAAAGTAATAAATAATTTATGATTCTATTACTTTTGTAATTGTAACAAGTGATAATTTTTTTAATGTGCAAATATTTGAAAATATTAGAAAAATACGAAATAAGATTTTAATTAATCCCCCAAGGCATTTTTCAGAACGAATTTTAATATTTTAAACTCATAATTTTTATCTCGGTTAATTTTAAAAATGATGAACATTTCAAGTGCTCAAGTCTTCAAACCCTCCAAAAACTTTCGGGAACAATTTTCGACAAAAACCCGATGCTTTCCAGGCATTTCATGTCTTTTTCATTCAATCATTCCTTTGTTCTTCCTTTGACTGTCGTTCCATTATTACCTCTCCATTAATATTCTACACAGTAAAACCTCTTTATGAAGAACAACTCTTCAACGAAATATTCGTTGCAACGATCAAATCTTAAGACTTTGTGTGTTCAAAATATTCTCACAAACGAATTTTATCAATAACCAATCAACGATAAGCATTTTAACCCCTTTGTATTTTAAACCGTCTTTGTAACAAAAGTCTCCATGTACTCAATACATTTGGCATGAATTCATTATTATCAGTGACTTCCACCAATATTTAAAGTGAAATTTTAGACTATTAAATCTCTCCATTGAAAATATCAATGTCATAAAACTGACGTTCCAAATGAGTTAACAACGTGCAGCATATATAGTGATAGCCAATTGAAAGTGAATGTTTAAAGGAGGACATTTCTATAGAAATTCTTTATTTAAAACGTAAGAATGAAATTAGAATATGAAATATTTTATGGTATTACGAAATAAGTCATTTCACATGTGGTCCCATGGTCTGTTGTTAATGTTGATGTCACTTCACATGTGGACATTTAAAGCATCCTCAAGTGCTCAAAGAGCCATTCATCAATTATGCTTTGCAGGTCATCGAGTACTGGTCTTATTAGCTAATTTTATTTTTCACAAACATGCTGTGACAAAATTATTTTACGCCTAAAAGTTGCAAAATGGGAAAATCACACGAAGTTAGCGAATGACTTTGTTTTGGAAACTTGAACACTCCATGGTAACAAAGGAAAACAAAAATTTAGTTGACAAGAAAACAATAATTCACAATTATGTATCTAAAATTTCTACGATGGGATGACTCACCTGAATGTTGCTGGATGGGATGTTTATGCTTTGAGTTCTTTAAGTACTTCTGACAATTTTCAAAAATGAAACTGGCATCAAACATTTAGTCTTTGACGAGAGAATGAAGTGACGGCCACTTTAGAAAAAAATGTAGTAGGTCCGTGGAGAAGTTTTCACTCTTAATTAAACAGCCACACTTTTCGAGGCACGGATGAAAATGCACTGAGGACACACAAACATTTTGAGAAAACAACAAGAGACCATCTCAAAAAGAGTATTTTGAGCTAAATTGCTGAACAACTGGAAAGAAGTCTGAAAAATTGGCTGACAATCATTTTAAGGGCTGCAGAAGGAAACTGCGTTTCAGACTGATATGAAGGCATTGTTGAAGAAGAAGAACAATTACAATTACTTATGTTTAACTATTTTTAAATACCCACTGCTTCTGCTTGAAGAAAAACTTCTAATGAATGAGTATCAATAAATTTTGTTGTTAAATAAGGAATTTTAAAAAAGCTCGTGATGTTAATGCTCTTGTGCTTAATAGTTAGGTAAATACCTTGCAGTTATTTTTAAAAGCATTTCAGATGCATTAATGCAACTCGATAACTTAAAGAATTTTAAAAGTGATTCACAATCATTCATAAAGCGATCGTACTCGAATGTCAATTAAGTTTATAAACTGACACTTCATTCGAATTAAATGAAAAATGCGTGGAATTGGAAGAAAGAGGCAAACTTGAAAACTCTTGTTTGAGATGAAAACGCATTTAAAAATTGGCTCGTTAAGCAGTGGATTCCGATGTTTTTAATTTGAGGTCGAACCTCAACAAGTTTTATGAAAATTCGTTTAAACTTGTGAAAAATTATTTGGAATTACTAAAAATTCCTATTAATTATGTTTTGTTTTCAAATGTTTTCCAAAAGGTAATTTGCTGCTGAGCTATTGTTGTAAATGCCAATTGGTTTTAGAATCTCATTTTTCTTCTGTGGAAATGTGACAGGTTTATTTCATGGCATTTAGTGCAAATAAAATACAAAATAAAATAAAATAGAAAATAAATAGCTCCACCCAACGTATCTTTTTGAGATTGCCTGCCGAATTGGCAAAATCCTTTTTTTAACTGCTTTCGCGTGAACTGAGATTTGAAAGCGTCCACCAATGCTTCCTAATAATAAATCTTGCTCGACGAATAAAAGCAGAACGAATTGAAGTTTTTTGATCTCAATTGAATATTTTTTCAAGATTCACTTTTTGATCGTTCTATCATTTATATAGCGTCCCTACCCGATGGCTCTCCGTCGATGAAGACTGGGTTGCGAACACGACACATTACGTCTGTTGCCATTACGACCACATGCAGGAACGTAACCTGCACAAATATTATTGTTACTGGAGTTGTTAATCTCGTTGTTGTTATTATTTATTCTACCAACGATCTCCTATAAAAGTAAGCCACCTTCAGCATCAAAAATATCTATAAATATAAAACAGAAAGTGCATGTATATGTCTTTCTGCCTATAGATTGACTTATTGATAGAAAAATCTTTATTCGATAGAAAAGTCAATGATAACACTACACGATCAACTCTAATTCTAATTCAAATTTCTACTGCGACTCTCTTCTCCCACTCTCCTCCCTCCCTCGCGAGGTGGTGGTGGTTAATTAACATCCTTCTCATTACTAGATCATTGGGACGGAACACTCTCCCTCGCGTCTCTGAACCTGGTCCATCTATATTATATGTATTATATATTTTTCGAAACTCTTGATGGAGCCTTCTAACAAGGATCTTCAGAGGATTGGCCCCTTCGATGAACGTTTCGGCCCTGAATCCTTACGCTCTCAGGGGCTGGGCCGCATCCGGTGATCAGACGGATGTCCCTGTCAGCTTGTTCTTCCTTCTTATCAACATACTCACGCAACATACCCTCAACAATCAACGGACTGTCCGCACGATACAAACTAAGATAAACAATTTTACGTCTGAGAAATAACACTAGAAACTCTATTGCAGCGCCTCCTATATACCGTTGGCGTTACCGCTGTTCAGGTGTCTCTTTGACGCCGACTCTGCGGCCTCAGACAGTTCTTTGACGAAATGTTTTGTCTGCCTGTTGGAAAGGCCTATCGCTCTGAGAAAGGCGTACGTGGACTTGCCTACAAGTCCTCTAGCACCGACTTCGACGGCGAAAAGATGGACACCATATCCTCTTGCTTCCATTGTGAGATCAAAATACCGGTCGCTCTTCAAAGCATTGCTAAGATCCATTCTGTCTTCCCATGGGACCGTCAATTCAACCAGGATGAAGGAGTCTGTCGCTGTTGACGCCAACACTAGGTCCGGCCGCTTGCCGCTCTCTTGCAGCACCTTGTGGCAATGCCTTTCTCCTTGCAGGTCTGCTGAGACTTCCCANCCGTCAATTCAACCAGGATGAAGGAGTCTGTCGCTGTTGACGCCAACACTAGGTCCGGCCGCTTGCCGCTCTCTTGCAGCACCTTGTGGCAATGCCTTTCTCCTTGCAGGTCTGCTGAGACTTCCCATTCTTTGGCTTTTATATAAATATATATTATATATATTATAAATATATTATAATAATATATATTATAAAATATATATAAATAATGTAGATGGATCAGGTTTATATATATATATATATATAAATATATATATATAAATATATATATAAATATATATATATAAACCTGGTCCATCTACATTATATGTATTATATATATTATATATATATATATATAAACGGCTAGCTAAATGATAATGATATTGAGAACTGAGGACCCAGGCTTGTGGCTCACAAGACAAAGAGAAAAATGAAAATAAAATCCCACGACAATAAAGGAATGGCCACGCGCAAGTCGCGACGGTGAGCTCAGGTGAGCTCTTAGGCTAACGGCTTGGCAGAAATGTAATAGAGTATTTGCAAATTAATATTATTTATTATAAACATTATTTTATTCTATAAAGTAATAAATAAGTGAGTAAATGTTATTGATTGATGTTTTAAAATGTTTAACGTACCCAGCAAGAAAATGTGATTGTTTGTAATTTTAATCTTAGAATTTTTAATATCTTAACTTAAATTAAATATTTTCAGATGGCATTTTCAATTTTTTGCACCATCCTCCTCATTGTCACGTCTCGTCACAGAAAACTCTCTCCCCACTCGACTAATGTGACGTGACAAAGCTTTGACCTCAATCAAAAAAGAAAGACATAATAATAAATATTATTTTTCAAAAAAGAAAATTAAAATTAATGTCTCTAATAATTAACAACATGAACAAAAATGCCAATAAGAATTTAATCATTGTCTTTCTAGGACTACCTCTACGTGCGCTGATAACACCACATAACATCACACAATATCTCACAGAATCTCAGGCCCACAAAAATACTTGACATTGAAGAACATTCCTATTCAGCAAATAATCACGCAAATAACTGGCAGCAGGATTATTACGTAAGCGTGGAATTTACAGATGATAAACCCACTTGTTAACTGAATATTTACTAAATAAATCCAACAATAAACTCGGCATAAATTAAGCCCCGTCGTTTATTAGAATAATATCAAGTTTTATTGTTCCTGATTCTCACATAGCGATGAGAAACGTTCATTCAAGGCTTAAACGGGCAGAGCATGATTTGTATCTCTGGTGTTGTTGGTGCTTCATTTAGTTCTAAATAGTCCTCATCAATCCACTCTGCACATTCTCCGCTTTCTTCATTCTTCTATTATTGCCACAATTTCTCTTTGCCGCCGAGCTGCAATTCTCACTGGCCTGCTGCGTTTGTGTCACAAAATGGTTTCTTCTGGTTATTTTTTTACCAAAAATCTTTAATTGATGTGACGTCACATCTTTTGTTAGCTCTCCATCGCCACACATCTTCACAAATGTTTGAGCTCACTAAATGCGTGATGTCATTTATGGATGGCCCTTAATTTATATTTTAAGTTTAAGTTGGAATTTGTTAAAATATTTTTAATTAATTTATATTAATTTCAGGGTAAATTGAAATTTTAATGAAGGTAATTTTTAAAATCTAAACATTTATTTAAGAAGTAAACAATTTTTAATGGATTTAGGAATAAAAATAAGAATTAAACTTAATATTTTATTGAAAACTTGAAAAGTTCTTAAGTATTTTTGTTTTCTTTTATTGAATGAATGACAGAAAATTATTCATTTAATAAAATTGTGAAATTTCTATGATTTGCGAACATTTGTAGCTCTTCTCATGATCCAAAAGATTTTATTTTTAACTTTCAATTAACTCAATTAAATTGCAAAATAATATAAATTCAGAATCTCTAATATTTAATTTTTTTTTTTAATTACATCTTAGTTTATTGAACTAAAACAAATAAATGTACAAGCTTTGAGTATATAGCCGGGACATATCGAATTAAGACAGTCAAAAGGAATAATCCCAGAGGAATTTCTTCCTGTCGAGAGGACATCCTACTAAAGTAATACGACATTATTTTGGCGAACGAACTATTTGGTGGGGTGATGGGTGATACGTGAAAAATGAAATTTGAGTCCAACAAATAAATGACAAATTCAACAGATAAACGAAATTTGTTTTTAAACAGGAGAAGCGATGCGGTTGATTTAATAATCACAGGAATATTTGAGTATAAACGTGGTCCAGAGCATTTCAAAGAAAATTATGTAAGAGTGGTGCGAGCTGGATCAGAACGGAAGTCACTGGATGACCATGAGATTTAACATCTGATGAAGACTAATAAAAAAATCCTAAACGACGTAGGTAGCAGACGATTGCTTATTATTACGTATTTATGCAAGAAGATTCCAACTTGTACTGAGTTAATTTGAAAGACACTAAGGAGATGATTCTCGATTCTCGAATCTCTGTCTTGTAGATGAACCTATTGGAAAGTGATGAATGATGCGGATAAATCTTTTTGCAATTTTGGTCGATAGGAATTGGATAATTTGAGGCCCTAACAATGTTGCAGTAAGACAAATAAGGATAAACCAAAGCGTAGTACAACATTGTCTAACAATGTATAATACATTGACGTGTAGGAAACGACAAATGCTTGACAACAAACCGACAGATTTTGATATTTTCGATTGAAGATATTTAATGTAATTCACCCATGTGACTTGTTCGTCCAACCAAACACCTACAAATTTACAAGATATAACCCTACATATTGTTACCTTATGTACATGTAAGGATAACATGCGTCTGATATAATAATTTTATTTTTATGGTGAAAAACAATAAAATTAGTTTTTATTCAAATTCAAAGAAAGTTTATTTGCACATAACCAATCAAACGGCAAATCTAAGTTATTGTTAATGGCATCCAATAGAGCTGTAATGTTGTCGCCAAAAACGAAAAGGTTGGTATCATCAGCAAACATAAAGTAGTCAAATACATTGCTCACATTGTTCTGGAAATTTAGCAGAATTGAGGGAACAGTTTATTGTCATGGCATGGCATCATATTATAATAATAATAATAATAATAATAATAATAATAATAATAAATTTATTTATAGAGCGCCATAAGCGTAAGCATCAGGGGCGCTTCGTCCTTCGCTGCTGAGGGAAAAGGTGGGTCTTGAGGTTCGCCTTGAAGAGGCTGAACGAATCAGAGGCCCTAAGTTGTGGGGAAGACCATTCCATGTCCGAGGGGCGGAGAACTTGAAGGATTTAGCTTCAAACTTGTTCCTCGGGATAGGAATGTTAAGGAAGTTAGATGACTCC
>MPNW01000048.1:312512-325946 GCA_011800805.1 Hirudo medicinalis
CTACTACTACTACTACTACTACTACTACTACTACTACTACTACTACTACTATTAATAATAAAGATGATGATAATGATAATAATAATAATAATAATAATAATAATAATAATAATAATAATAATGGCTTGGTGACATGAAGGTTGGCCGAATGGGTTGCGTTCCTGCATACGGCGGTAACGGCAACAGTTGTAATGTGTCGTGTTCAAAACCCGGCCGGAACTGCCATAAGCGCCATTGGGAAGGAGCGCTATATAAATGATTAACAAAAAATCATGCATAAGGCTCTATATAAATAAGCTACATTATATTTACATAAAATGCCTTCAACAAACCGTCGTGATGATGGTCGAAGGTTGATTCCAAATTTTCATTATTCCCATCGGGATTATTGCAATTGTTTTCGTTGAGAAGCAATTAAATGAGAATTTTGCTGTTGCATTGGTATTATGGTGATGACATAACAATGAACGTGATAGTGATGGTGTTGACGCTGACACTGAACTTGATGGTGATGACGACGTGATCGACGACACGATGACGAAGCTGATGATGAGCATGATGATGGCGTTTGTGAAGATGCTACGAAATCACCCTTAGAATGAAGTTTTTATTAAATAATTTTACTTGTTTGTATTCACAGTTAAATCTCTATGAGGTCACGACATCCTCTTACGACGTCATGACATATCCTTATGATGACACGCTCAACAATACCCACTCTCTGGATGAACTCACCTGCCAAGTTTTTTATTTGGAGACGAGAGTAGGTTGAAGGTTCCATGAAATGTATATTTAGTCACCAATTCAAAGTAATGGATGGAATGATGATTAATTTGTGACGATAAACACATTATTTCAAACTAATTAGGACAGCATTTTAAGGGGAACTTCCTGCCTTATTTTATTCAAAAACAAAGTTTATTTCACTTTGGACTTGAAATGATTTATGTTTTCATAATTTAAATATTTTGACCAAACATTCCACTAAGATTCTTTTAAGATAATATGACTAATTTAATGCAGCAAACAAACTAAATCATCAATAAAAATGAGAACAATTAAGTTGGTGATAAAGTATTTTCTTATTTATTTGTTCTTAATATTCATCGAATTCAATTTCATGATCATTAATATCAGTTGGTCACTGCCCTGTTCCTCTGTCCAATCATCTGCCTCTTTGGTCTCCTTGGCAACATAATGAGCATCGTGGTGCTGAGGACGTTGAAGATGAGGATCTCCACAAAGACATACCTGGTCGGCATGGCAATCTCTGACGCCACAAAACTCATCAACGACAGTTTCTACTTCATCGTCATCCTCATCACACACATTGATTCTCATACTGGACATATTTGGTAAGTTTTATAATTACAACAATATTATAGTATGTTTTAAATACTTCGTAAAAGATATTTATGCATCCATTACATCGTGATTATTTTCATAATATTTTTAATGTTTCAGCAAATGGAATAATTTAATTACGTTCAATTAAATGAATTTAAATTAATTTCTTAGTAGTTAATAATTTGGCATTAAAATTTAATTTGGAATAATTTGACATTGAAATTATTTTGGAATAAATGTAAATTAATTTATAAGCAATGAAATAAGTTGTGATCTTTAATCCAACAGGGAATCATTAAAAAGTCACTTCAGTCACCAAATGTTGTCAGAAATTTAACCTTAACAAAGTTCAAGCGTTACTCCAAATTAGTATTTTTTATTTAATAATAATTAATTAATAATAATAATAATGAGTAAATAATGAATAAATAAATAATAATAAATCATATCACAAGAAAGTATTAATTAAAAAATATTTTTAATAAAATTTAAATGAAACCAAATGTGAATCTAATAAATAAATTATTACAATTAAGGATAAATAGCGAAAAGTTAAGCAGTAAAAAAGTATAGCTTAACAGTGCAGGTCATTAATATTTTATTTTGTCACTAACTCTTGAAGGAGATTCTTATCATACAAACATCTGTTTGGATGTATATCTGGATATATTGTATGGATGTATATCTGGATATATTGTATGGATGTATATCTGGATATATTGTATGGATGTATATCTGGATATATTGTATGGATGTATATCTGTGGATCCTTGGTGATGAACATTTATGGTACAATTAAATAAATTATTTTTCAAAAGTTTCCCATTATTTATTAGAAAAATTCAAGTCATTGTGTTAAGTGTTGCATTACGAACTCATTTTTACATTTCGATTAACCACTTATTTACATTGCAACTCAGTTACAGCTACCTGTATCCATATGCCCACTTCCTCTTCAACGCTTCATCCTGCACGACTGCATGGCTGACAGTTTCTGTGGCCTACGAACGATTCATCTTGGTCTGCCATCCCATTGCCAGCAGAATTTCTTGCAGCGCCTACAGAGCCCGAGTAACAACGGTTGTTGTCTTCCTTGTCAGCGTCATTGTCAGTCTGCCGTTCCTGTTCCGCTACAGGACAGTTCTCCACTACGGATGGATCGAAACCGCCAACACTCCAAGCGTTTTGTACCCGTCATCGTCGCTTCCCTACCAACTGCAACAACAACTGCTTTTGGATCCGAGCGATTCCACATACGACGTGTACACGAGATCCTATTCAGTCAATGTCACTGAATTCTGGCAGGAAAACCACTCTTTGGTTGAAGTTTACAATTGGATCCACGGCTCAGTAAGATCCATGATCCCTCTGCTCATCCTGTGCGTGCTCACCTACCTCATCGTTAGGGCATCCAAGCGCACCAAAACCATATTCAAGCGCACACTTTCGGCGAAACAGCGAGTGACCTTGACCCTGGTGTCTGTCATCGTCCTTTTCGTCATCTGCGTCAGTCCAGACGCCGTTCTTTCGACATTCTTTGGCTTCGGGTACCACGAGGAATCTTACTGCGTCAAGGGCGTCAGAGAGGTGAACTTAATTAAATTATTGTTTATAATTGAATATTTTCGTTTAAACATGTTTTGTTAGAACAAGCTCGCCATTTATAAGAGATTTTTTCAATCATCCTCTCGCAATGTTTTAAGTCCAAAGTGTAAATAGGTATGAAACAAAAGTGGTCTGTTAACATATAATCTCAATTGAGAAACCAATTGTGAATTAAAAATGATTCTGGAAATATTGGCTGTTTCATGGATTCTTAAAAACTTTCAGAAGCATGGATCAACGAAAGGTGAATTCGTGAAACGAACAAAAATGAGTGTTGATTCGGTAGTGTGGTTGTTATTAAACAAAACAGGTGCACGTTTGTCTCACATTTACATGAGGTGAGGATCAGTCTTTGAAGGAGAGTTTGTGGAAAATTTGTGGAAATAAATTTCTTTTAATCCTTATTTCTAAAGAAAATAAGAAAATCTTTTTTTTTTGTTCTTGATCTGTAACTTGAGACAATTTTTATAATTTAAGAAATAAACTTATAAAGTGAGAAGAAAGTAATTACTTTGAACGTCACTAATTTCAAATAAAAATCACGATTTGAAATTTGTTTATGAAACCTTTCCATTTAAAAAGAAACCTTAAAGCAATGTATTTAGTAATTTATTTTTATGGATATTTTTTCATCAAATAATCCTCCGCACGATCCCCCCAGTGATTGGAAAGTTTGATCCCAAATAATTAATGGCGATATTAATAGGATAACAGAGGATTTCCAAGGAATTCATTTTAAAATTCAATTCAACATCACTGCCGGAAGTTATGGTCTTATTCACCACAAAAAAATCGTTATTTTTAGAAGTCAAATTTTAAATTGCAAATCAAATATCTTACGAAAATTCTAAAATTGCAATAAACGTAAGAGAAAAGAAGTATAAGTAACAAACAAAATTATTTTAGAAACCAAAGCCAATGTATTAAATTACTGAAATTAAAGAAATATTTTTTAGTGTAAATATGAATATCACTTACGAGTATATGAGAATTGTTAAGAAAATTTAACCACCATCCAAGTGAACGTTCTGTAAGGTCGATATGTGCTTTGTTTGATTAATGTTTGTATGATTTATTTATTGATTTATTTATTTATTGATAAAGATTAATTAATGATTGGTCGTTTGTTGATTGTGCTGTTGGATTTTTCTTCAGTTAGAACTTTACAAATTTAATCCAGGTGAATTATTGCATTTCACGCGGAGTGAGGAATTTCCAGAAAAACTAGAACACGTTTCTTGATATAAACTTCTGAAAAATACCGCTAAAGATTAATTTATAAAAATATTTAAACTTAGTTTAAAATTAGCAAAATTAATTAAAATTAAATTAGTTATAGAAATAAATATATTTTACTTGATATCACTCGTTATTACTCAGGTCAGTCTCCATTGAAATAATAGCCTGCTTGAAGTGTCAAGGACGTGACATTCTTGCTTCGTTCGCGGTTTTCAAAATTTTCAAATTATTTTTTTCTTTTATTTTTTGTATTCCGACCTAAAAGAATCATCTACGATAGTAAATGGAACTGAACCTTCAATAAAAATCAAATTTATTTTCTTAAATTTCATAAAATTATGTTTCTACGGCAACAGCATTAGGAACTTCCGAAAAATGATTTCACCGTGGACGTTATTATAATTTTTGTTTATTAAATTTTTAATTAATAAAATCCCATAAAATGTCATTTAAAAACAGCAATTTCTAATTTAGTTTTGACATTTTTAATAAAACAATAAGGAGAATATTAAATTTCTCCTGATACAATTTCTGATTTGCTCATGAAACACTTCCGACAAAATGTTGAGAAGACAATTTAATATTTAATAATTTAATATAATACATAATAAATATAATACAATAAAAAGCATTTGGTGCTAAATGACTATTATTTAAAATATAGCTTACTTTTATTTGAATTGTTTTATGTTAATTTAAAAATGTTTATTGAACAAAAGCGAAAAAACATGAAATACAATTATAAGCGCACTCGAGTGAGCTCGATTGATATTTATATATATATATATAATATATAAAATATATTTTATATATTGCATTTCCTCAAAAGGGAGAAATGCTTCTCGCTTGTAAGACGTCCTTTAGAACATGTTACAGTATTAGTGAGTATTTTTAGAAACTGAAATTGATTCAAAAAAAGCCTCATGCGTAATTGGAACACAATCAAAGGCATACATTATGACAGTATTATTATTAGCATCCGTTTCCAACGAGCTCACCCATTTCAATATCAAAAGGACTGCGGTTCCACGCATAATCCTCAATTTCATCATTCAAGAAGTATTCATCAAAATGTTCAGCCAATGGATTCAAATGTTGTCTGACATCGTAAACTATCAGATAAGCATTGATTAACGAATTGTTGCTCATGTAATCATCCAAGGTTGGAAACATGTCTAAAATGATGTCGTGATTTCTGACTGTGTAAAGAAATTGTCAAGCGCTATGGAAAATGATACAGCAGTTGTGGTTCGTTGGCGATTCGATGGTGCTTTCACGGAGTTGTATTGCAAATTATCCTTCTTTGAGCATGTCAATTAACTGAGCTTTCATGTCTTCTATTCTTTTCCAAATTATATTGTTAGACAATGGAATTCCTTTCTGTTTTGCAGCATATTCAGTACCCAAAACAGTTTCACACATATTAACTGCAGAAGGCGGAATTAAATCTTCTGCAATAGTGTGAGGTTTTTTTTAGCTCGAGTCAAACTCAATGCCACCAAATGCTTTGAGAAGTTTTTCATTTGGTATCATTGATGACTTACATACTTTTGTCTGCTTCATATGTGCTTCCTTCTTTCTTTGGAAAAATACTTTGGGTTTCCAGCTAAATCAGGATGCTGCGTCATTAAATGCCTCTTCAATTTGGCTGGTTTGAGAGCTTCATTAGATAAAATATTGTTACAAATTAGACACTGGTTTATCAGAATTTCAATAAAACCAAGTCCAATTTAATCTTCATCATACTTTCTTTACTTTGGAGCTTGCTTTTGTTTGTTAATTAATAAATCATTAGCTTCTGATTCTGAATCGGAAGAAGTTTTGTTTGTTTTTTATAACGACAGCACCGTTTTCTTAGGTTTCAAAAAGTTTTCCATACCCTTCTACAAATAACAAAATTATACAGGATATTACAGCGAACGTGAATGGAATTCTGATGTGCTTTGCAAAAACATTGTGTTTTTGTTCATTTAAAATGTAAATGCTAAAATCAGGCGAGTTCTGCAAAATTAAATAAATCCAGATTTGATGCAACCAAGCAATAACCCAAAAACTACAAATACATTTATGTTAGCTTATCGTTTATCTGAGGTGCAGAAATGATAGCAGTCGACAACCAGAAATTACTCATTAAACCAACACATTTTATCATAAGTTACGAGGTGATCACTTCATATTTACGCCTCTCTAAGGCGCGAAGAATATCTAACAGCTCGCGGACCCCCGCCAAAACACGCTCGGACCACAGTATGAAAAAAGCTGTCTTAGGTTATAACTCAATGTAATTCAAAGCTGAATTAGAGGTGAATGCCGGGTTTTAAAATATTTGCAATCATGACCTTTTTTGCTTTTCCATCACCAAATTAACATAGAGGCCCGACATTTCTGTCGGCGGCCCTGCTCAGGTAAGGGATTAGCTCATCAAATGACCTCATAACTTCACAGGTGACTGACCTCCTCCTCACCTTAAATTCTGCTGCCAACTTCGTTCTATACTGCTCCTTCAACAGAGGATTCCGCAAAACGTTGGCAAGCACAACTGGTCGGCATTGTAGGCTTCTGATGGGCTTCTTCAACTTCTCTTCTTGCAGCCACAAGTGCCTCAGCCCCCCGCAAGGACTCCAAGATCCCCTCAACAGTCGCAACACCACAGTCAGACCCACCAGCCATGAAAACGGAGTTTTGGACTTTTTGAAGGTTTATCAGTTTGATAGTTTATTATTATTGTGTACAAAGACCGAGCGTATTGTATTGCGCTTGAAAACATACGATGTGCATCATCACATGGCCTTGTTGCCAAGCTAGCCTTCAAATACTTAGCTTCTCCAGCTACGACTGTGCCATTTGAACCGTTATTTCCCCTTTCTGGACATGTTGTGAATAAGAAACGTGCTTCTCTGTCTCCGGATAACATCAACAGACTTGTTTGTTTCAGCAACTGGCTAAGAATAAATTAATAAACCACTAAAACCCACTTCTAAAATACTATTGTAAACATTGTTTCATGAATAAACTTGATTTTTTGATAAAAATCAAATGTATTGGGAAATTATTTGAAAAATAAGATGATGAGATTAATTACGCGTTAATCTAAGATTTAAAACATTAATCGCGCGATTAATCGAGGAAAAACTATCTGCAGTCCTAATTGATTATAATGGACACAAAATAACGTGGACTGAAATGGTTTGGACAAAACAAAGAAAATGACCGTCGGAAGGGTGGTGTTCACGTTAATTTTGAGAGTTACCGCTTGAGAAGATAAACAGATGTATTATCATACTATTAGTGTAATATTAATATATTGTTATTTATGATTTTTGATATTTTAAAAATTAATTTAATTACTAATTTATTCATTCAGAGAGAGCACCAGGTGGATGACAAGGCGCCAAAAAATGTCCTTGTTGTTGCAAAATAAACGAGCAACAAAAGCCGAGTTGTTGTTTGCACGGCGAGAAGTTATTGATGGAATACCTGGAATACCTGGTGAACCTTCATCTGCATTACCAATACAGGTTCTTCCACTGGTGATAGTTTTAATGGATGACCCAGGTAATAGGTGGGTTTTACAGAAATTAAAAAAGAGTTTCACCAAAAGTGATGATCGTGTTGATGATGACCATGATGTACACATAATAATAATAAATGTATTTATATAGCGCCGTAAGCGTAAGCAGAGGCGCTGAGACCATTTATATAGCGTCGTCTCCCAGTGGCGATGCAAGTTAGGTTGCAAACACGACACCTAACGACTGTTGCTTTTACCGACGCTCGCAGAAATGCAGCCCTCTGATCCAACCCGCACGCCAAGTTCAATAACTTTATTTAAAAGAATATTTTTCTAATAGTTTATCTGTTAATTTAAATAAATCAAGTTTTATTATTTTCCACTTCTCTAAAAAATATATATCATTTGACTTTCCCCTTTCTATTAACTATGTTCTTCTAAATAGGGTTACTCAAATTCGCTATCTGGGCATTTTGATTGATGAACATTTACCTTGGTCAAAGCATATTTCTCATGTTCAAAGTCTAATAGCTACAAATATTTGCATCTCTGCAAGAATTCGTGTTTTTATCCAAACTTTTATTTAACTTGCTCTGTATGTCCGTCCAATCTTGTAATCGATTTTTCGACCACTTCCTGATATCCAATCGTTCTGAAACTTTCCAGAAATATGCATTCTCAATGACAACGCAGTATTTTTCCACTTTTAGAGAGTGAAAAGGCTTTGTTTGAGCAAAGTTAAATAAAATAATTTTGTTACAGCCATCCATATAACTTGCTCTATTTGTTAGCCAATGGGCATTCTTGAGACTGATGTCAGTCTTTATGGAAGCCTATGGCTGGCAATTTAATTAGGTCACATTTTTTAGTATGTAATCTTGCTGCGTGCTCGCGACGAGTTAGTGGTAGATTTCGTTTTCTAAGCATAGCAATATATGGGTAATATTTTATAAAGAGTAACAATAAACCGAATGTCAACCGAAACTGTTGCACAACGAAAAGACGGTTATAAAAGGTTAGACAAACATAAGGAGAAACGTGCTGGATGAAACAAGGAAAGAGAGCAAAGAAAAAAGACAAGCGGTTCAAAAACGTGCAGCTAGAAAAAGCTGCAAAACGTCTATTAGAAAAAGATCGTGAAATTCAGGCTATGTTGGAATCCAGTGTGCTGCTCGGGTATTAGCTAATATCGTTTAGAGCTACAATTATACCGCCTGACAGATGGAACACCTTGGCAATAGATCGGAATATGATTGAAGATGATAGTATCTACGAAAAGCATCAGAATAATTTCGAATGAACTCCCAACGTAAATAGAATGGCCAATAACGCCAATGGCTACCTAGAAGTATGCATCTTTGATGTCATCCAACGAGACTTCACAATGTTCAATAACAGCTTCAGCATTGATTACGATTGGGAGACCATTCTACGATAGTCTACAAGATATTGTAAATAGACCTGGTACCAAAGGCTTAAACTCGTCTAAATTTTTGACTGTCCATTACAAAATTTGAAGACTTAAAAAGCTGAAAATAAATGCTGTATAAAAAAAAACTTTGTAAAAACACGCTTTTATTTCACCGCCCAAAAATACACTAAAAATGAGGAAATAAATTTTTTTATCTGCGACATATTAAAGAACGTGGGTAATATAAAATTACCTTGACTAAAAATAAAAGAGTGGTACATGATGATTTAGATAGGTTATTTTTACAAAAGCGTATTGATTTCTTATCACATTCTTATTTTCAACTAATTTAACTTCTTACACGGTGCCTATTATTAATTTGTTAATGAGGCTCAGTCTGATAGAGGAAACGTGTGCTTCCTTAAGGCTGACCCTTGAGTTATTCTATTTCAGTTTCTTCTGTGGCTTTAATGTTTGTGTTTAAGGTATTTTATTCGTTACAATTTCTCTAAATTAAAAAACAAATATTATTATGCAATCTCAATGCCCAGACTAGAGGTCGGACCGGGACCATTTTTCGTAACCGGTACCGTCCCGGTCCCGACAACCTATTTCCTGTCTACAAATAATCAAATCATTCCCGGTTCCCCAGACCTGTCCCGTCCAATCCCGTCCAAAATTCCAATTATTTAAAGACAATATTTATTTATTGTGTACACTAAACACACACAAGGAGACATAGATTTATTTATTCAAGTAAATCTTTGTTACTTTTGGCTCTGGTCAAACCGTCAAGAGTTGATGGTCTTAAAGTCGATGTCCTAGATCGGTTTACTAGGCGCCGAATGCTGAACTCTGTCTTTTTCTCGCTGTTCCTAGAGTTTTTCTCGGTTTTAGTGTTATTTCCGGCTGTAATTACACCATTGGATATGTAATTTCTGTGTTGGATTTCTCCTAACAAAATAGTTTTATCAAGAGTTTCACATTTTGCCGGTCTGTTTTCAATTGTTTGTTTTATGAGTATTTCTTGACGTGAACCAATAGCAAACGAGTTTGAATTGGAATTTGTCCGCGGAACCCGATCGCAGGCTTATACAATCACTCCGAAGAGCTGGAGTCTGCAAGGATTTTCGCTTTCATCAATGTTGTGGTAGAAGATCTGGTAATCGTCATCTTCGGCGCGCCGCTTCTTCTCATTCCTCTGGTCGCCATCTCAAGAAATATTAGTGGTCTTGAAGTTGTTTTTGAACATGCGCCACTCTAATCATACTCTGAGTCATTATCATTATTATTATCATTAAGGTCCTGCGTACAAAGTAGACTGACTGCTTGTCAAAGTTTACTTTTTAAGGAAGGGGGAATAGATTTCTCTTTGAAAGATAATGTTGTTTGCCTAGCAATTGGTTTGCCAATGCACGACTTTCAATGTTTCAGCATCCCAGAAGTTCCGCTGGCATTAGAATGTTGGATTAGTACATGACAAGCCTTGTCTGCAAAAAATCAGAGCTGTTATAACTCAACGAAAACTTTAACGAAGCTTTTCCAAGTAATAATGGATTTTTCATAATCTAATTCAATTTTCGAAATTCTTTCAGGTGTGATGTTAATATGTTAACTTCGATCTTTGTCATTTTCTTGAATACAACTGTTGAAGTATTCATAAGTATTTTATCACTTGACGACGAAGAAGCCATTAGAAAAATTATATAGAGTTGTCGAACTGAAATTTCGATAAAAAAAGAACATTTCTTAGTATGCTCGTTAAGAGAGAAATCGCGGGAAAAAATCAAAAGTTCATTGTTTTAAAATAAATTTTCAATTTAAACAAAATTATTACAATTAAAAATTAATTTCCCGACGTTCCCGGTCCCTATGAAATTTTTCATTCCCGGTCCCATGGGAGTCCCGGTCCAGCAGTTTCCCGTTCCCGATTTCAATGTTCATTCCCACGGTAGTCCCACAGAAACATGCGAGTATCCGCGGGAAAAATATTCCCGGTCCGACCCCTAGCCCAGTCATATTCATTGCTTAAGTTAATAAATGTCAGAATTTCTCTTGAAACTGTTACTTTATTAAAGAACAAAAACGATAATATATGATTTCATTAATGAATATTAAATTTACGATAATTCAACATTTACGAGCTTAATTCCACAATTATTCTTTAAGAATGAGTTTTAATGGATAAAATGGCGAACGCAGGCACTCAGTGGATTGAATGCAAATTGAAAATTTAGAAATACTTTTCCAGATCCAACTCAATGTTTATATTTTCAGTTAATCATTGAAGTTGTCATCTAAATCAATGGTAATGTTAAAATGTTTTTAAAATCTCTTTAGATCTGCCCTCTAATCACTTAATGGCGCCGGATTTAACCAGGTGGAGGCCCCTTTTTAAGATTTTGTAAATTTATTTTAAAATCTATAAAAAATTTCCAAGATCTTAATTAGCGTGATTAAGAAACACTTCTTAAAATCAAATGTTTGATTTTATGAATTTTTTAAATGATTTAATCATCTGTCAAGTCTCACTTAACGTTAAGTTGGCGTGATTTAAAAAAATATAAATGCATCGAAAATGAACATCTGATGGTTGCAATAAAAAGGGAATTAAAATTGAAACATTAGAATAAATGTATTTGTTACGAGAATAAATGTATTTGTTACGAGAATAAATGTATTTGTTACGAGAATAAATGTATTTGTTACGAGAATAAATGTATTTGTTACGAGAATAAATGTATTTGTTACGAGAATAAATGTATTTGTTAAGATAATAAATGGTTACTTAATCAAAGTCGTGCGGCTGATGATGGTGACATGGTATGGTGATGAGGACCATAAGTGGATTTAGAAAGAAAAATAATTTTCACGAAATGTTAAATTTGTAGTATTTTTAACAATTGTAAGAACATTTTGATTAAATCGCTGATTAATTGAAAAAAAGAAGATAAAGTTATATGAGACGGAAGCAGATGCTGTTCCAGTTCAACCTCATTCGAGTCGACTTCTTTTAGCAATTCCATCAATTTACTGGTATGAATTGAATTCTTCAGATCCTCTCGGATTCTTTCCAGAAAATTAAAATGCTTTTAAAATTAAAATTCTAAATGCTTCAAATGGCGCAAACCACTTCATAGACATTCATCATGTGGAACCCAAGGAGACATGCAAATTACCAGTTGCTGGTTTACACAATTCTTTATGAACATTTTAATAAATCCCAGCTTTTCATTCTAATTTATCTTCTTATTCATAAGAATTGGTGTCATAAATACTAATTTTGAAACGTTTCCAAGAGAAAACTGAGATGAAAGTCTTGTTATCGTGACGATTCAATATTCATTTCGTGGATTTTAGTGAAAATCAACATTATTTCAGTTATTTTACTGCAAAGTTACTTATTTATGTTAGGCGATGTGATTAATACACAAAAATAAATCAACAACAATCGAATACAATTGTTACAAGATTTCCACAGAAAAGCAAGAAACATTTTGCAAACTTGAAGCATGTTTTGAAATTTATAATGCATTTATAGCAAGATAATATTCAGAAGATGAGCCAAATTACATTCAAATTACAGTGCTAGAAAAATGTTACGCCAGTCTCTAATTTTCCAACAACTTACTTTTAAAACTGTATATAAAGCTCAAATTTAGAAGATATCCAATATGTAATATCCAGAATATAACTCGTAAGTTTTTTCGCTTTGATTAAGAATTAAGTGCAAATTCCACAAATAATCAATTTTTTTGCATAGAAATAATATTACGACAGTCTTCAAACAAAATTCATAAATTCCAGTGTTTTGGCAAAAAATGTTTATTTAAAAGCAAATAAAATAACATTTCAAAAGGTTGTTATTCCTCCTTTCTTGGAAATAACATCTATGCATGGTTCAAAGTGCATGGTTGTTCCAATTCGTGCTCCTTCCAAGACTACTCTGGCCGTTAACCATCTATGAGATTGGTTTATCAGTGGTCGAGAAACTGGAGAGGAAAGTTAACCGATACACCAGAAAATGGCTGGGCCTTCCTCCAGCGCTGTCGTCGGTTGCCCTCTACAGCAGGAGCAGCAGGAGCACGAGTCTGCGACTGCCACTAAGGTCCATCGTGGAAGAGTACAAACTCTCCAAGATAAGAACACAGCGGATGCTCAATAACTCCGCGGACAGCAGGATCCGCGAAGTCCAGCCACTACTCAGATCTGGAAGGAAATTCCGAGCGCAGAATGAGATCGACGAATCAGTAGCCGAGCTGACGTTCGAAGAAGTGAGAGGTCCTACCCAGACGGACCGTCATGCAGTTGGATGGAACCA
>MPNW01000048.1:338839-365481 GCA_011800805.1 Hirudo medicinalis
GATGATGATGATGATGATGATGATGATGATGATGATGATGATGATGATGATGATGATGATGATGATGATGATGATGATGATGATGATGATGATGATGATGATGATGATGATGATGATGATGATAGGTGCATCTAAATTTTATATTAAGAGCTAAATGAATGTCTAAATCCATCTATGGAATGAATTAAATGTCGTTGTTTTGAAAATTGTTGAATTATTGAAATATTCATAAATGTGCATGGTTAAACAAGATTTGAAGTACAAAAAGTTTGTTATTATTTTTGAGACCCCTAAACATCCAACAATGACCCTGAATCCACCCAATTACCCACTTACTCATCCATTCACCCATTTATTTATACATCCATCTACTCAACCACCAATCTGTTCATCAGCTCTCAACAGAGACACCTAAACAGCGTCTTAAGCAGACGACATCACCTAATCTTGGGGAGCATCGTCAAAACGACTTGTTTACGTTCGAGTGGTGACGTAACGTGATGACGTCAGAGAGATGGCCGGTGGCGGCATCGAATTCTTCATGTGTTGACACAATTGGGTGGTACTTGCGAGGTCAAGAGTTCACATCCTTATCTGGTCTCGATATTAAAAATTAAATCATTGTTAATAAGATCACACTGTCAATAAGATCACACTGTAAATAAGATCACATTGTTGATAAGATCACATTATTGATAATGATAATAACCAATGAACTTCAATCTTGCCCCTTCAATATTCTTTACCTGTTATTTAAAAAAAAATCTTTTTAATTGTACATATTATCTCTATAATAATAATAATAATAATAATAATAATAACAATAATAATAACATTGTTGACCATGTTGACAAATAATGAAACAACGGTAGTGTAATGGATTTTACATTCGAAATTCAGGCTTCAGTCTGAACAGTTAAAAAGAATGTATTACGAATTAATTCTTAATATTAATATTAATAATATGAATATAATATAATTCATAATTAATTCATAATATTAATAATATGAATTTAATATAAATCCGAATTACTATTAATTATATTAATATTAATATTATTAATAAATATTAAATGAAAAATAGAAATTTGAATAATAAACAAACGAAAAATAAACAAAACAAAAAACTAACAAAAAACAAAGTGCACAATAAACGAGCATAAATCGTGGATTAGCATCTGATTGGTCGGTCGGTGCTGATGACGATGCGGGCATAACAATTGTGGTCGTCATTTGGGTCACGTAGAAGGCCTGAGAAAATGTAATATGGAGCACAGCAGTTGGCATATTTTTCTTCCAATCCATGTGCGAGTCGTCACATTCAATCCTCCTCGACTTTATGCACAGCCGAATCTTTCTATTTTCATTGTTACTCATTTAATATCTCATTCGTATTTTTTCCTAAAGATTCGTAAGAGTTTATCGGAAGTTTAAATGAAAATTAAGTCGCAAACTTGCATTGATACAATTTCTTTAAAAAATACTTCAAAAATATAATGCAGGTCGTCTAAAAGAATAAATTATTTAAAATCTATTCCATGATCGGTCTCGATTGATTACGTCATAGACATCGTGAGACATTCGTTTCTATGTCGACAAGTTTGCCAACAAAACCACTCTAAAACGACAACACAAAGCGGCACAACAAGTGGAGAAATATGAATTAAAATAAAGAATAAAAAAGAAATAATCGTGGATGGGGTGAAGGAGAGATGCGGAGTTGGAAGTGAGGGGGGATATTAATTTTTCCAGGACAGGACGTGGAAAGAAGTGCTGCTGGATGAGGAGGTCCATCGCAGATGTTGTTGCAATATTGAACGAATAAGTTTCTCTTACGTCCAATTATGTCTCTGTGTCTAAGCCGTTCCTTTGTTATCACCCTTTATCACCATCATCATCATCATCATCACGTGTTAAATAATAAATTGTGTTGACGATGATAATGAAGATGATGATGACGACGATGATGATGATGTTGATGACGATGACCATAAAGCAAATGGCCTCTTTATCCGCATAAAGTAACATGTCACTTGCAAGCCCAATTTCATTCAAAGCTCAACAAAGATGTTATTCGCATTGCTTTTTATTAATTCAACAAATCTAACAACCATTTTATTAATAATTTTTATTTAAAATTAATATATTATTTTATATTAGATATTATTATCATAACGCCACTTTTGTGCGTTATGAAATACTTCCTATAAAATTACTTCATGTTTATTCATCTCCTATTTTCCGGATGCCTGCTTAATTCTTCATAACGACTGCAATTTAAATCGGATTGTAACTTAAAACAGAGTAATATAATATATCTAATGATATTATTATGCGTAAATAATAAAAACTTCATTTAGTTTATAATTGAAAAATAAATACTTTTTACATTGACATTAAAATATGTTATCACGAAGATGTTAAATTAATCTGTTTATAAAAAAAATTTATGATTTATAAATGTCCGTGGACCACCCAGGCTAATTATTTATCATTGCACTCATCTCACTCGCTGGCAACGACGTTCTCTGTTGGCATTGGTTGATTCAAAGTGGCGATCTAACATCCTATTGGTCGTACGATGGCCGGTCGACAAACCTCATTGGGTGGTTAGACATTTAAACTTCAAATCAAAGCTTCCGCTGTCCAATCATATTGAAGATGAATTACAATCGCTTTATTTAAAAGTAAGCGCCTCATGAAGATGCAGATAAGGAAGTTTAACTTGTGACGTGTTAAAATTTTCAACTTAAAAATAATTGTGCGTCATAAAATTTTCATAAAATTATCATAAAATTATCATTTCTTCAAATGGCTTTTAATTAGTTTCTATCCACGTTTCAGGTTTACTGGTTGGACGTTTTTACTGATTGCTTTAAATTGAACCATTTTATCGGCATTATTGAATATTTATTAAATTTTTGTTTTATGTCAATGTCTTCTTTCTTATTCGTGGATATTATTAGCTTTACCAATCAATCCATTGATGTTTTATTAGTTTCAACTATTTAATCTTGGGTGTCCTTGTTAAAAGTTAATAATAATAATAATAATAATAATAATAATAATAATAATAATAATAATAATAATAATAATAATAATAATAATAATAATAATAATAATAATAATAATGGTGATGATAATAATAATAATAATAATAATAATAATGGTGATGATAATAATTTTTGCTGCTTATGGCTGTTTTGCACAATAGATATATATAGTAGTACTTTCTATGCGTTAATGTGATTTATTTTCAATGCTTTCAAGTGATGATCATCCTCATTATCATCATCAGTATGTCAAGCTGAATCGTGATGATGATGATGATGACCATGATAGTGATCATTATGATGTGATCATCATCATCATCACGATTTAGCTTGACAGAAATTAATAATATGAACGAAAATGAGCAATGAAATAATATTGATTAATATTTTGAATCATTTTAAAGGGGTTCTTAGTTTTCTAATCCAATATATTTCCATTTTCATTCGTCCATCAGTTGCCGTTATTATCTAACAACCTGTTAGTCACAAGTGCCCTCACACCTGACCAACCAATCAACCACCTGCTTTGAAGGTAAACGTGATTTTTTTTTCAAATTTTCAAACATGTAATCAGATTTTCTTTTTAACATTTGATAATAAATTAATGAATTTTAGCTTCATAAATCTTGAGGGACACAAAATTATAATATAGTGTTAATCAAAGTATTTCCAATAAATGGATGTTTTGAGTTTTTGAACAAATGAAGGAAGATGAAAGATGTTCGCATCAGTTTCATAGGTGATCTTAATTACTGAATGTCAGTCAAGTACATCTGCCATAGTGAAAAACCTTCATAACTGTTACATGGCTATTATTATTATTATTATTATTATTATTATTATTATTATTATTATTATTATTATTATTATTATTATTATTATTATTATTATTATTAGCGATGTTTAAAATAATGATTATTAGTTCATTTTTATTTTATGTTTAATAAGAATAATAATATTAATAATAATAATAATAATAATAATTTGCATTGCTATATTTTTAATCTTTTTTTCTTTGTCACGTTAAAAACTGAATCGTGAAATTAAACTTGCCATATTATCTGATACTTTAGATTTCTAACGTACAACAAATATGTTGAACAACGACAACTTAAATCATCATCAACAACAACCACAACAACACAAACAACTGGACAGTTCGACTGCTTCCCTCATACTCATGGAAACCTTGTTTAGAGAAAGGCCTTCCATCAAGGTCATATTTCTTCAGTCGTAAATAAAATTAAACATTCATACTTTAATTCAATTTACATTTATTCAATATTTTAATTCAAATGCCCACAGCAGCAATCAGATAATGCATTCAGCCAGGTGCGACACATCCAACAGGCACAACAATCTCACAATTTAATCAACAACAACCATCCATCAACAACCCAACAACTTGCAAAAGTACCACATCAAACGAATATTCCGTTGAAAGTTTTTCCAAATCACTTCTTCTTCCATGCAAATCTCTTCGATCAAGCAGCCAAGAATCAACAACACCAGCAACGACAACAACAACTGCTGAATCAATTCATATCATTCAACAACTCTAGCAACAACATTTTACCGCAGACTCGATTGGCTGCCTACCTCAGCCAACAAAGCATGTTGGCGGACATTAAAAGTCTCTATCACAACAGCAACAACAACAAACCGATGTTGTCTTCAGATGATCACTCCGCAGCAACGTGTGCTCCTGCAACATCCTCTCTCCAACAACTCCAACAACAAATCTTTGACTTTCCAACAACAAAGTTTCGCTCCAAGTTTGACATGAGAGCTGAGTTCGCAGATTACAGGGGTAACGAGTTAAAACATTGTTGAACAACATCGAACAAACATTTAAGAATCACAACAAATTGTTTAAAATTTATTTTAAAAAATGATTTAAGAATGAATTATGAATTCCAAAGACTTCAGAAATGGTTGTAAGCATAAAATGCAGGAAGACGAAGTTCACACCGATCGCATACAACAACAACAGCACAAAATTCTGGATGTTAATAAAGTTACAAAGTTGTAAAAATCATAAAAGCAGAATTTCCATTATTTTCAGATCGCAAATCAGAAAGCGAAATCCAACAATCGCCTCCAAAGTTGACACCTGAATGCCCTGACGTCACCAAAACAAAACAGGTGCCAAAGTTTCCAACAGCTTCTCATTCTCCGTGCTTCTCAGGTGCTTCCATCTCTCCACCAATTCACAGTCCCTTCAATCAATCCACTGCCATCAAATGCGAACTCAAACATGAAGACGACCTTGAACCTAACGAAGGTCGCAATCCAAACCACCTTGAAGCTGAAAAGTTCATCAGGCCAGACCTCAAGTTCAGTGTTAACGCCATTTTGTCAGCGGGTCCAAGTGCTGCCAAAACCCTCAAAAGTGATTTTTTAAACCCAGATTTTGTCAATATTATTCTACTTTCGTACATATTCCTTTAAAAAGATGTTTTTGGATGTTTATAAACACATTTTTGGTTGCTGAAGGTGAATAATTCAAGTCTTTTTCAGTCATTAAATGTTTTAAAATAATTAAATTAGCAAATAAATATATTTATTATATATTATTATATTTATTTTAAATTTATTATATAATATGATATTTATTATATATATTATATAAATATATAATTCCTCCGAAACTGCAGGAATGCACTTAATTTCTCCAGCTTAACTCCACAACAGCTTAACTCCACAACAGCTTAACTCAGTACACCAGGTCAAAATACGACCCTCAAAAATATTAGAGTCACAACTTATTTATAATTAAAAATGTGCAATTACTTCAACGGTTGACGTTCAACAATTACTTCAACCGTTTGTGGAATTCAAACAGCGTATTTAAGCTGGTCAGCAGAATGCCAAAGAAATGGTGATCAGCTGCCTGTTGAGAAATCAAAGTGGGTTGGCAGTCAACTGGTCAAGAAATGGATGCTAATATAAACTGTGTGCTTACGCACGGACACATTTATGTGGCGCTGTTTTTATTCCTAAAAAAAAATAATATAATATAGATAATTAATTTCATATTATTCTCCTAACAACAGAAGAGCCTCAGAAACTGAAAAAAGAATCTGCATCATCTTCATCTTCACCTTCTCCACCGACATCATCGTCATCATCCTCATCATTGATCATGCCTACAGAGAATAAAGGCACAGAAGTCCATTTCAAGGCAGGGGGGTTATACCATGGCTTCATTAAACCCAACTCAGGCCACCAACCCAGCCCTTACCCCCACTTTTCTGGACCAATTCACTTCAATCAGTCAGAATCGTCGTCATTTATGACAGCTCCAGTGAATCACATCATGATAGCTAATAATATCCGCCAACCACATCATCCGTACAACCTCTTGTCCAATGAAGCAGTGGGAAACCTTCCAGGTGCGGGAATTCCACCTGGTGCTATTTTTAGGATGCCTTATGACGCAATGGATGCTTTCAAGCAAACGTATTTTCAAGGTCAGTCAATGGGCTATTTACCTTAATCAAGCATTCATAAATAATACATAAATTCTAGGAAAATTAAGAGAAATTATATTCAGGTTATCACTTAATTGTTAATTATCGGAGGTGGAGGCATGTTTGGCCTGCATAGCACCCTCTCATTTCTTGGGGGGTTGAGGGGAAAACCAAGACGTGGAATGCTGAGAAGAGCTGTATTCTCGGACTTCCAACGCAAGGGGCTGGAAAAGGTCTTCATCAAACAAAAATACATCAGCAAACCAGACAGGAAAAAGCTGGCAGAAAAACTCGGACTCAAAGATTCTCAAGTTGGTATGAGTGAGTGAGTGAGTGAGTGAGTGAGTGAGTGAGTGAGTGAGTGAGTGAGTGAGTTATAACTACGAGTAAGTATTTCTCTGATCCGATGACCAGAAGTTTCATAAGACAAAATGGCGGATAGTTTTGTTCATTCATGCGTGAATGACTGACGTCATCCATTTATTAAAGGAGCGTAGAAAAGAAATATTAAAAATCTGGCGTCGCATGTGACGTGATGATGACGATCATTGATATTATTTATAACATCTGTAATAACTACATTGCTATTGTTTAAACTTATTATGATGATGATATTACATTAAGCAATATTATTGTTGCTGTTGTCACTACGTAACTTCAACAACGATTACATTAATATTATCAACAGGAAATAATTGTTTTACAAAATTGAATTATTATCACTTTATTAAAAGACATTTACACACCTACAAAAACATAAATGATGAACTTCCAGCGCAGTAATGAGTTCATCGCAACATCAATCTTCCTCTTTATTTATTCCGTACAATCGAATTTTATGATTTCTAAGGTTATAACAGCTGTTGAAGGTCATTTCAAAGATCATCACAAACGCGTGTTCAATTGCGTCTGTTTCTTGATTAGTTTTTGAGTAATTTATGCGAGACTAGAATTCATTATCGATCCTCATTTTCTACTCACTTTTACTATGTGTTTCGTGATTGTCGTGGGGAGGTTGTGGGGAGGTTGTGGGGTGGCTTTATTCCAAAGAGAGCAGCATATGTGGACGATTCAACGTGTCCCACGCTTGTCATAAGAGGGAATTCACACGTGTTGAATGGATGAGTGCATTTGCTCTTCGCATGTCAACGGGTGCCTGAGGCCGATCGCGAATTATTAATATTGTGTTCATTAAATAACAACGGAGTCGATCATTGCAAAAACAAGTATTTGTATTAATGTCTGATTTTAATAATCATACTTGATATTTCTTAAACCAATCATTAAAAGAAGTTTAAACCTTTTCCAGGTGAAAATTTGGTTTCAAAATCGCAGAATGAAATGGCGTAACAACAAGGAACGAGAAATGCTTACTTCGGTCTCCAACGTCAACCAAAAGATTAACAATCAAAGCAACAACAACAGAATCATTGGATCTTGTGAAGGGATAAGAAGCGATGGAGTAGCCAATAATCACCTGGCAAGAAAGCTTTCCACCAATCAGAGGACGAGGCATCATCATTTAAAATCCCAAGCAACTCTATTGGCAGGGAGAGGGATCAGCCTGCCCCGACCAACAGAAACTTTTGTCGTTTCGATGGAGTCATGTTTAGTAGCAGTGCCGCAGATAATTTTAAAACGCCATTTGAAGTTCACCCAAGAACTGATGACCTTCTGACCTCCGTGCGTGACCCCGACACCATTAAACGTGAACCTATGAGCACCATCGGCCAGAAAAAAGATGAATCAGATGCCGATCCAACCAATCGAATGGGGGGTGACGATGAAGATGACATTGACGAAGGAGATGACGATGATAGGGGAGGTAGAATGGTGACCTACACCGGCTATTCAGACAATAATGATGACGATGATGACGAAGAAGATATCGACGTTGATTCTAGTTAAATGATTACTTTGGTGATCCTTTGGTGTTATCCTACGATGATGGCGATAATTATGAAACTATTATTGTATTAAGAATTAATTTTATTTAATCAATGGTATTTTATTCAAGTGTACAAGCGCTTAATCACTAACTTACATTAAATTTATCTTAGAATGTACGTAGTCCAAACGTAAAAGATGTTGAAGTGAATTTGAAGCAAAGAAAATGCTGTCATTTAAATATAATTATCACAACGAAGGAGTCACTATGATGTCAAATGAAATTCTAATCTCTATTTCTGAAATATTTCCATGCTCATTCAATAAAAGATATCATTTGTCAGAAAATGTTTACAAGAAATCATTTTGTTATATTGGAAACGGATTTAAATAAAAGAAATGCTAGGAGAAAAGACTCCAGAGATAAAGTTGACAATGAATTAACTATCCCTGATAATTTATAATTAGCTTAAGTCAGTAAACATACAAGGTTACGGACTTTAAAAGTCACATTCAGATAACCACGAAGATCAGGTGAGAGATGAACCGATTGAAAAACTTAAATTAGCTTCTAGTCTTTTTTTTTTCTTTTGCGGTTTATGAAATACAAACAAAACTAGAATTTTGAAATGAGATGTATGTGAAGGAGTATTCTACACAAATAATATAAAATGGTGAAAAACTTCGTAAGGAGCGAATGGCAAACAAAATATATTTGTTGGAAATTTGTAACAATCACAGCTAAATAATGACAAATATTGAGCACATGTATAATTATATCGGACACAACGGATAGATACCAGTTTTAATATATTTTTCGTGAAAGCCATTACGGCACACTCATCTGGATTCCCTTAAATTCCTGAGCTCACGATCTGCTTTTCAAGCGGATCACGTAGATTTCTGGAAAGAAGGAAACACTTAAGAATCTCTGCGTTTGACATGTGACTCTCGTTAAGATCTTCATATTTTCAGATGCAAATATTTCAAAAATGCACTTGAAGGCAGTCTTTTAAAGACTCGGACATTTTTTGTTTCTCTATAGAAAAAGTACCATTTAAAAAATGTTGTAACTATTTAATTATCAAATTGTGATTTTTAATAATAATTAATTAATAAATAAAATTAATAAATAAAATAATTAATCAATAAAATATGAATTCACTTTTATCGCGACATGTTACCAATAGAGACAACACACAGTGTATTTTCATTATTGCTCAGTTATTTATAGGATTGAGAATTTAAACTTAAACACTTCCAAATTATGCCGGAAATGTTAAGAGCTAATTGCTTGATTGTGGGTTAGTCGCTTGCTATTTGTTTTTGCTTATTTAAAATAAGCAATTAAGAAATTGGACTTCCTATGCTTAGGTGATGAGGCAGTAGGAAAAAGTGCCATAGGACAAGTCTTTCAGAGTGATAACTGTCAATCTCAAAAAAATTACATCATGGTTAGTTGCTCCAAAATAACTAAGAACTGTTTATTTATAGTAAATATCACTGTTTATTTATTTTTTCAGACGACGAGCCTTGAAATTTCATCAAAGATTATTTTATTGCCGGAACTTCATGTGAACTTGGTAAGATTGAAGCAGTGCATGCAACTCAGATTTATTATTTTTTATAATTTTTTATTTTTCTTCAATCTAGGAAATATTTTTAATGAGTACATCGGGCAAAGAATTGTTCTATGAGATGAATGCGAGGCAGGTTTGTTATAAGAATTAACTGAGACAAATAAGCTTGTACATTTTTCTAAATTCTAGTTGAGTGATCCTGATATGGCCTTGATTGTGTATGATGTAACAAATGAGGAATCAATTAAGTCAGTTACCAGATGGGCAGAAAGAATTAGAAGACTCAGAAACTCTAGGGACATCCCAAGTGAGAAATTAGTTTTATTCAGTTAGTCAGATTAACATGTTGACAGGAGATAGAATATTAGTTTAAAGTAAAATTTGTACCATTACTTCAATATAGAATATAAATTTTCTTATCTCCAGTTATTTTGGTTGGAAATAAAATTGACTTGGAGGAGCAAAGGAGGATCCCAAGTGACATGGGAGAACAAATGGCACAATCACTAGGCTTGCATCACATGGAATGCTCAGCTGTGAGTATCTGAAATCATTTTTATTTCAACATCACTGAAATTTATTTTACATTGCAGGCTCAGTGTAAATGTAATATTTATTTTGGATTGTATTAACATTGCAGACATTATAGATAGTCATGAATGTATTCACTTTTTATTGTAATTCCTCAGATTAATTTTTCCACGTTAATTTACTTATATTTTCAGAAGAACATGCAAAATGTTAGTGAGATTTTTCAACATTTGGCCAAGCAGCACTGCTCCTCCTAACATCTGTTTGAGTAATCAGGACTCTGAGTGACATTTCAACATTGTTGTGTTTTATGTTAAAGTTTTGCCTTAATCATTAACAATTTTGCTTTTAATTAATGAACTATTAAGATTAACTTTTAATTGAATTTTAGAAGTTTGGGTGTAAATTGTTCATCTAAAAACTCATTTTATAAACAAAAATTCAAAATATGTTCAAACAGAATCATAGTTTTTTATCGATATGGTGGATTTGATCTCTAAGCCGAGAGATATGCGGCTGAAAGCATCAACTGTTCGTACCACCTTTGTCTAGTCTAACACACCATCTCTCTGCTTGGTGATTTCAATCTTCCTACCATGGATTGAACCTACCACACATTTCCAAATAATGGCATCAACAGACTTTTTAGAAATTTTCAATGACTGTGGCTTCACCAATTTGTTACATCTGCCACAAGCCATGTCAATATTCTTGACCTCATTTTTTCAAATGACACACAGTTTATAAAATCAATTGCCCCATCTCAACCAGTGATCATAATGTCATCGTTCTCAGGCCTAATCCTCTCAACAAGCAAAATGTCCATCACCAGTCAAAACCTACATCAACATTATACAACTTCAAGACAGAAAATTATTTGATGATTAATGACTATCTCAAGTTGATTGGAATGCCCTTTTCCACTTTTGTCTAAATGTTGACTGCTGTTGGAAAGAGTTCAGATACCAGATAGAATTAGCAATTGAGACGTTTGTTCCCAAACTCACATTCTCTGATTATGCCGAAATCATAAAAGTAAATAACCCTACTTCATTAATAACAGGACAAAAGTCCAAACTTTGGAGAAATTGGAGACGAACACTAGTGATGCCAATAGAAATTTGTATTACAGATTTGCTAAGAGACGCACCACGTCAATAAAAGATTATTTTAGATCAAAGGAGCTCCAACTACTTAAATGAGGGAACATTGGTCAATTTTTCAAATATGTAAACACAAAGATGCATGTGAGATCCGGAGTTTCAGAGGTTGCTCTCCCTGATGGCGACCTGACATGGAACCCACTAGAAATTGCCAACACTTTTAACAAATATTTCTCATCTGTTTTTACAATCGGTGATGGTGACAACCCTTGTATTCTCTCCAGTTCTTCCACTGAAATGCCAAACATTGAGTTCACGCCTGACATCGTCTACACTATTCTTCAGAATCTTAAATCCTCAATGTTCGAGTCTGATGGAATTCCCAACATATTTCTTAAAAAAATTCGCCTCATTCTTAGCAACTCCACTTTCCCACATATTGGATGCATCATTCAAAGATCAAAAAACTTATCATTGCTCTCTGGCCTAAGGCAGTACAAGTGAGTGATATCTAAGCAGAAATTTATTATCGAAGAGCTCCCTGTCTTTTGGGATAGGAGCAAGAAAAGTTCATCTACTCAAGTTGCGCGAGGGCTTGCCCCCTAGAAAATCTGAAATGACGTCCCTGGCGAAGAGCAACATCAGCAGAGTTCCGTCTTATCTCCGATTGGAATTGATGAGGCAAAGTGAAGAGTATATCTTAGATTTCACTACTTAGAATGCAAATCGAAATGTGATATTATCGGTCATCAAACATTTTAAAGCTTTTAAATCTCTTTAAATCGATTACAATTATTTATTTTTGTTTGTCAATAACCAATTTATTGAAACACTGTCTAGCAGAACTTGAGCACTAAAGCGTCGAAATTTCTTGGAAATTTAAAACGGATAATCACATCAAAAAAGAAGAAATCCTAGGCATTTTTTAGATCGTCATTTGTGCGAAATAATGAAGCCAAGTGCAGACACAAATCAAAAACGAGGTAAACCACGTAACATTGTCCTTGGAACAAGAAGTCACATCAACAGGAACACATGGAATTATGTTATGTATCTACAAATTTTAGTGTGATTTTAAGAATATATCCGGATCCAAAAAAGGATTCCTTTAGTCTTTTTTCAAATAAAAATCAGTCATTTAAAAGTCGAGTTATTGTGATACTAGTTTATGTTCAAGAGAAGTCTTGAACTAAGGAGTTCAGAAGCATATTCCTTCTTTCGTCAGGTGTTAGTGTAGCTGAACCACGGTGTCTTTGCGGAGAATGTTGTAGAGGAACCAAGTTTTGACATTCCTGGCGGCTGCGATTGACGTTAGGGGAGCGACTTATGTGAATCATTGAATTCCCGCCATTAATCGAGTCGTTCCCAGTTCTTAGCCCCTGGCCATCTCCGGTGTGTCTCCTACTACTATGGTGTTTTCTCTGTATGGGCTTCTGTCGATTGTTCCTAGAATGGTGTCTCAGTCCATCTGAACTGGAGCTGAGGTCGCTCGGAACTTCGTTCTCGCTATCGCTTTCGAACGGGAAGTCTTGAGCATCTTCCAATTTACAATTGTCATCGGAACGTCGACGGCTTTCGGTCTGACCTGTGAGGGAGCTGAAGGATTTTCTGGTCGGAGATATGCTACCCAAGGATGCACTCAACTTCACTGCGCCATTTTGACTGAGTTTCATGCTCTCATCATTGCTGGCTAGGAAATCGATGGACTTGTGGCTGGTTCTGTTGGATGTCTTTGACGTTTTGTCTGTGATCTTCTTAGTGCGCTTCGAATAGTTTTTCTGAGATGGACAAACAAGTAATAATTTTTATTTGAATTACGTTATAAATTTTAATCTTAATAAGATATTTATTGTAAATATGTGCAAATTCTAATAATAAATATGACTTGAATTATGCTATAAATATTATATTGAATTATGCTATAGTGAGATTCCATTTCAATTATATTTCATACAGTGATATCTCATTCTCCGCCGCCACGCACCTGGTCTTCAAACGTCACCTGAAGACCCACCTCTTCAGGACACCAACATGAAGCCAACAAAGACACAAGTCGCCTCTGACGCTATGCAAATGGCGCATTATAAATTAACTATTATTATTTGTAGAAGGCACCAATGACCGAGATTAAATAATTTCACGCACGAATAATTTCCTTATTCAATAATGTTATTGTCATTTTAATTTATTATTTAATGTTGTTATTAAGAATCATTATTATGATTTATTATAAAGAAGATAAGTTCAAGAAATGCGGAAGGCGCCAACTATTAATAAAGGACAAATTGTTTACGTTTATCTCTGGGTTGCGTATCGTGTATCGGCTTTATTGTTCGATAAAAGAAGATGGATGGCACAAGATGAACCTAATTAACCTCATCACATCAAGTCAGACAAGTGATTCATTGCCTGCTAATCACTGACTTCATTATAAGCTCAATATTAACTTTGTTTGGTTCGTTGTTCTTTTTAACTGGAGTCTAATTAAACAATTGGTACGCCCACTTGCCTTTGGATTCGATCTTTCTTATTAACACTTATTAGTAATGCAGAGATGAAGCAGGTACCCGCAATATGCAGATATTGGTCAGTAGGCCTATGCATCTTTTAAACAGCTAGCGAACGAAGTCGTTGCTCCAAAAACCATTAAATTTTATTTATATTCTTATATGACCTCCATCAAAAATTATTTCACAAAGACATTTAGGCAGATGAAATAGAGACTAGAAGCTCCAACATCAGATGTTGGGTACTTGAGTATAACAAATGAAGAAAAGCATCATAATGATTGAATTAAGTTTAAGTTAACTGATAGTTGGATGAGTTAACATTGATGACAGCTGGGATAGAGGTGGTAATGAGAACTCACTTGGATATCTTTCTTCAATTGATCCACCAATTCTCCATGTTCTGCATCTCTCAGTTTGGAGAGAACTGCTTCTTCTTTGTACTGTTGGATGCAATCATCTTGGTGTACAATTATTTTAACAAGACATAATCAAATTACGAATGTGATATGATTTGATTATGTAATTAAAGTTACAAGCATTAAAATACCTTAAATTAAAGTCATTACATAATTGCTGTTAACAGCAAAAACTTAAGTACTCAATGAATATTTGAGTCATTTTGCACATGAAAATTTCATGCAACACAAATAAGTTGAATTGTTCTGCTTTGACATGGCCATTGTAATTTAATCAAAAGCAACCTTTTCATTCAGATCTTCGATTGTGAGTCTGAGATCGTTGATCAAGAACTGGAGTTCCCTCTCCTTGCCTTTTGCCTCCACGAGCATTTCCTTGTGTTTCATCAGTGCACACTCCAGCCTCTCCAACTGCATTTCTCTTAAAGATATCTGTAAAGATGCATCCATTCAATTAATGGGGTGCATTAACAACAATATTCAGAAGTATTTATGCTCTTTTCTAGAGGATGTTAAGTAAACTTCATCTTGGTTCATTCATCTCTTAATAAAATTACTTAAATATATCAAAATTACAAGTGATATTTGGCATTCATCATAATTAATCTATCCAATAAACACAGTCAACTCAAGAGTTGAATCCAAAGCCATCATAAGAAAGTATTTGCTCTAAGTTTAACTTTCCAAGTGGTGGACTATAGGTAATGAACTGATATGTTTGACTGAATGTCTCGACAGGTGTTTCTCTTCAGTACTCAAGTTTCATTCCTATTATTGAGACTTTAGGTCAGTGCCCTCATCATATCCTCATTTCTTCTTAGGGGTCTATTTTTAAATAAGTAACTTAATCTGAGAAGACGAGATGATTATACGATAATTTATAAAAGTTAATTTTGCCCCTGATTTTTATTATTAGCGTATTATTAATGTTCTATATTGGAATAAGTCTCCATTGCGCTTCCTGAATGACTGAAAGTTATTAACATCGTTATCCATGCATTGGACGAACATTGAACAAACATCGCACCAGAATTCAATTTCGATTTCGTTGAGTGGATTGAAAATTGGGATTGTTGAACCACTGCCGGGGTGAAGCGATGAAGGTTTCGAAGGATGCATGGATGACTAAAGAGCTGGGTACGTGGTGAAAAAATCAATTGCGGAAAGTAAAGAATCAAGTAAATAAAAAAAGCCTGATTGCAGTTGTCCCAGAAGGAAAGTTTGGATTAATTGGGTGTCGAGAGACTGCGGGGTTGCGAACCTCACGTTTTATGGCGAGGTCGCTCATCTAGGAATAATAATAACAAAACCGGCGATGGGGATATTATTAAATTATTGTAGTAGTGCTTAGTGTATTTGTAATGTGATAATGATATCATTAAATTGATACTTATTTTAATAGTAAACGGCAATTGTATTACTGATATTGACGCCGATGACACTAATAATTATGTTAATGTTACTGATAATGATGTAGGTGAAAAATTCATTGATTCACCTTTCTTTTGAGATCTTCTGTCCTCTTCCGATAATCGTTCAAATGACCGAGCATGTTGAACTCCCTCTGTCGATACATTTTTATTTCTTTGTTCACAGCTGTTTCGCATTCCTTGTCCTCCATATTTAACAGGAACGTGGACTGGAAAAACAAAAGGATGAATTTTTTATTCTGTTGTTATTGTTATCGACTTCAAAAGTAATTCAAAGCAATAATTAACCCATGATTAACTAGTGGTTTTGGGCCACTAACCCACCCACCAAACACATGCCAAGTAAATATTTCCGCGATGATGTTACGAATGTAATGTACATCAAAATCCAGTGGCGTAGCTAGGATTTTATAATTGGTCGAGGTAGGGGGCAACATTTTTTTATGTGTACATAAATATTACAACAGTAAAGTTTAGTACAGGTGGAATAGCGTCAAACAAATAATTTCACACTAAAGACGCATGAGGAAAGCAGGCTCTTGTAATTTCGATATCGAAACTTATAATATGTAATAAATATTGATGTCGGAAGCTTTCCTAATTCGCTGGAGCTATTTTACTGAAATTACCTACTTATATCCTCCTTTACATAATTAAAATAAAGTAAACGAATTTATAAAAATATCAAGGGATATATTGACAGGGGAGGAATATATTACTGGAAGTGGAATTGTAGATGATAATGTGGATATTTAACCAGCCAAGAGCACAGAAGCAGGTTTGCTACATAAATATGGAATCGATCGTTGTGGGCGATGAAAAGGATGTGGAAAGATGAAAGCACGAAATGCAACGTGCTCTTCATCACCATAGTCTCCATCATCGTGTCATGAAAACGATGATGAGTTCTCATCGACCGTGTGGGAGGAATGGTGTTCCTTAGGAACAAAGTTCCATTCATTGGTTGAATTCTCAAACATTTCATAAATTCTGCCGAGAAGTAAGGACGTCTTTAAGATTTTGTTTACAACTTTTCGATGGCTTGTTATGTGAAAATGATGTTATTTATGAATAATAAATACAAGTGATTTTTATAGAACTAATTTCAAAGGAGAAATAAATAATAAAGCAAAGTTTGACAGACAAATTAACTAATTATATTAGCAAATAAAGCCGGTGAAAAAGATTTTAGCAAATGTTTGACATGTAGGCGAATGTAATTGTGGTCAGAAAAAGGAATGTTTTAAAAGATGAGTGATAGGAGCAGATGTCATTTCATTTTCCGTCTGGATTGAAGTTGCCAGCTTTGGAACAGCACCCGATGATGGAAGTGACTAACGGGCCAATTACTTTTCCTCTAAATCCAACGTAAGACATTAATTCACATGAACAATGGTCTACAATGACGTCTGCTCGCATTCTTAGCTTAAAAACGGGCTAATGCTCTAAAATTCACATATTTCCGATGTCGTAATCACTAGATGTAAATAAAAATGTATTTGGCACATTGTTATAATAATTTTACATCTAAAAAGACTTGTGTTACTTTGAGCGCCAGTGAAAAAGAGATTATTTTCAGATGTATAAGAAGTTTTTATCTAATGAGAAATATAAAAAAAACAACAGCATGGAAACATCGGAACAAGGACGAACAAAAGCCTTCGAAGACGGCAACTTCAATAAACCTGCTTTTACAGTCTTTCTATAAAAAGCATTTGACCTTTCTTGGTGTCACACGACTTGATCACGGTTATCTATAAAATCCGTTCAGTTCTGACAGTGACGTAATAATGACATACGTTTGTATATGATGAAATAGGTAAGAATTAGGTAAGGCTTGCGTGTATGTAACAAGAACCTACCTTTATTTCTTGACTGTCTGTCTCAGCAAACACTGTCCAATCAACTTGGACTCCCTTATCTTTAGTGGCGCGTTGTTCGCTTCTGTTATCATTAGATGACGGTTGAAGTGGTCTTTGTTGGTGTTGTTGTGTTTGGTTATGCTTTTGTTGTGACTGTGGAGAATGTGCCGATTGTTGCTTCTGCAATCGCGATTGTTGTTGAGGAGACAACTTCATCTGTTGACCCACATTCGCACTGTCTTTGATGGGGTTGCGATACAAACCCGTTGACGAGGTTGAAGACATGATCCAATGGAAGACACGGAGGATCAAAAAAGTGACATAAAATGGTTTCAGAAGTAAACCAATTCTTTTTCTTTTCCCTCTCTGAAAGCGAAAACAAACATCATTCTATCAAAACCAAACATTTCTCATCCACATCAAAACCATCCATCGATGAGTTTCATTCTTTCGTTGCAAACAGCCGCCTAATGTGTCAACACAACATAATGTAACGTAATGTAGTATGTAGTTTGAAATGATTACAAATTTCATTATATATCAATGTATAAAATGATTATGGTTTACGATATCATCAGCATCATCATCAGTAAGAGAACATGTCCTATAAACAGAAACGCATTTCCTTTTAAACAATAAAAAAACAACTTTTTTGTGTGTAGGAATACATAGAATAACATCAGTAACAATCGTGCTAATAATTAATAGTGGCACTACAATTAGTTATGATGTTGTTGTGGTATCTATTAATATGTTGTTAAGTTATTAATTAAGATTGTTATTATGTGTCCATTATTAGGACGAAAACACGACGATGGATATCGAGGGATTTTCTTCATGTCCTTAAGATGAATGACGCCACATTTTGCAGGGAAAAGAGCAATTGATGATGATAATCATTTTTGATATTTATGTTATTTCCTTTCAATTGTTATTATTTATGTAATATTGCTGGAAAAATTTCAACTCATTTGGCTCTTGCTATTTAATTTTCCCAGACAAAAACCTAACACCAGAGAATCGCTTATTCGACACAGTCGTAAACATCTTTGACAGCATAACATTTTTCAACAATCATCTTTAAGTGTACTATTAGTAACAGTGTTAAAGTAGTTAATAATAATTAATAATTAATAAATATACAACAATTGTTTTCTTGGTTTGTTTATTTGTTAAACAATAAATTCTTAATGAGACTTATATGCATTTTGACTGTGAGCTTCTGTTAAAATGAATTACTTTCAACCGATTAATCCTAATAAAAACTTAATTAGTGATTTCTGGGGTGGTAATTTTCTTCATGAAAATCTTCATATAAACAACTTTGGGTATCTGAGGATTGTCCTCAAGATCTTCAGCACATATAAATACAACTCATTCAATCTGTATTTTTTCAACATTTCCTTAGGGAAATATATTGACAATTACACCAGCAAAGTAATTATTTATAGTTAAATAATATTCTCATCAATTTATACTTAAATAATATTCCCATCAATTTATACTTAATATTTTAATTAGAGATTTATAATTAATGATCACATATTACAATATTTTCAATTTCTAATCGTGTATGTTTTTTTTAGATTAAATTATTCAAATATATTAGATATATTCGGACGAGATGAATTGAATGTAAACAAAGCCAGCGTCGGTGAGATGCGGTGATTTGCCTGTCTTGTGGCGGAATAAAAGGTGGAATGAGATGAAAACTGTTTGGAATGTTGGAAAGTTTTCGAAGAATGTTCGAAGAACAGCCTTTCGGATATCTCTTAATTATCTTTCGTCGGCCCTCGAACAAAACACTTTGGGGTTGCGTAACGCCAAGATATCAGCAAGCTAATTAATGATCGTTGTCTGATAACGTAAGTGCACCTACGGCTTAATCTTTGCCTGCCTGTCAAGAAACTTCTTTCTGGCAGTTCTTGTTGCATTGCCAAGGACAATTCAGGTTACAAGGTGGTTGTATCAATGGATTGATTAATAAACTAATCTAAAGTGGTCGAGCTGTTTTTCCCGTTGCACTTCTGCTTGCCTTAAATATCTCAAATTTTGTGAGAGTACCGATTTAAAAAAATCTTTCCAATATAATGAACAAGGTGTCTGTTTTTCCATCTCGTATCTTTTACTATCTCTTGATATGGATTTGTATGCAATAGATTCAGTGTGGCCTTCATGATTTTCAATAATTAATACGTCTTAATTGGAATGAACGCATCCATTAATGCTCGCTAATTTTTGTACCTAATAAACAGATGCACGGATGTCCTCCGACTAATCACCGTTTTGCTCCAAAGTTCCGATAAGGTCGTCGTGCAAACCTTATCTGCTGCCGACAACGAACAGCACTTATTTGAATTAGTCACCGAATAAAATATTAAATGTTTGTGGCGATCATTATTTAATATTAGCAGACAAATTCAGCAACTATAGGCGGTCGGAATGATTCGGTTGTTTTGCTTGGAAAGGTGTTAAGATCTGAGAGAATGGACTATCAGAGAATTCGATTATCAACTCAAGTTACGAGTTCAACTCAATTCAAAATAAAGATCATTTCAGAGGAACCGAAGGGTGTTTTCTTAAAGAAGTAATATTACACGACTTTACAAGCATTTCGAAAAGCAATTATCAGATAATTCTTAATGCAAGTAATTTCAAAAAGTTTCAAAAGTGATTTTCATGGATCTATAAAACGTTTAATTTATATTACGAAATACGAAAAACTAACCTGATATCAGTAAACGTTCTTAATATTAATTATTTAAAATATTATTTGTTTAAAGTAATATTATACTAATAACTGCGCACTCAATTTCAAAATTTAAGCAGACATTTAACTGGCACAAATCGTTTGTTGCCTTCTCGGAGCTTTTATAGGCGTATGCTCCTCCGTCCATTCCAACCATCCATTACCCTCTCATCGCCATCATCCTCACCATCATCATCATCATCATCATCATCATCATCATCATCATCATCATCATCATCATCATCATCATCATCATCATCATCATCATCATCATTATCTCCCTAGTCTGCCTTTTGTCTCAGATGTTTGTTTTTCAACCGTAGTGACATTGTCAGGTCTTTCCATGCATTTCCATCGTCATCATCAAAAACATATATGAAATTACAGGCATTTATAATTATTTCAAATGATAATTAAGCAATTACATTCCCCTTTCAATTTAATTCCATGGAGTTCACTCTTCATCATGGAGTTCAGCATGGAAATTTCTAGTGCTCATTTTTACATCCTCCTCCCATCAGCATCTCTCCTTTCGTGCTAGGATGACTTCTCTGGATATAATGACGAATTCTCCCACGCTTCCTCTCGAGATTTCCATGAAGACCTCTCCAAAGGATGCGTGGGAGTTAAATATGAATATTATAAATATGCGAGACAAAGAAACGACTCAATTGCTTCTCTTGGAAACGCCTCGAAGTTCTGGACAAGATGAATTAAGAATTCTTTTTCATCGCCTTTTCCGATTTTTCGCCTAAATAGAAACAACTCTTCGAAGAGTTTTAACACCATCTGTTCGGTATGATATGAAATCACTGGCGTTGGTGTTGATATTGGTGTTGGTCAATAGCTTATTCTATCTTATTTGCATTTTGTGCGGTATTCTTACTTCGTTGCCTAAGGTTGACAGTAGTTCTTATTTTAATATTACTTAAATCTTGTGATTTATGTTCTCACAATGAGCCTGATCATCAGGGTGAGTCGAAAAGTAAATTATTTTTGACTTCAGATGCCAGACAATCCAAAATCAGTGATCTATGTTAAAGTAAATAATTCATCAAAAAATGATTTTTTTATATACATAATTAATTTCTAGCAACTTGGATTCGAAAATAAGTCCGAATGATCTTGTTTTGCAAACCAGAGCATGGAGGTCTCTTTAGAGATCGGCTAAAAACAATTATACGGAACATAATTTAACAAAATTCAAAGTATTGGGGATGTTGCTGAAGGTCTTGTGATTAAGCAGATGCACTTTTTTATATTTGGTCCAATAGAACGATAGTAGTCTCATGCGCGGGTCAATATGACGTGTAACAATTTCATTTTTTTTTAAAGTTGGGACCCATAGACATGAAATAAGACATGAAAGTAATATATTTGATTGATCAATGTATGAGGAAGCATCGATTTGTTATTGTCTGGTCGAAACATCATGCCAATGTATTATTACGTAATGATGTATATTATGGTCATAATTGTGCAAATTAATCTTTTGACGTTGTATATCGAGTTGTTGGAGAAATAAATTTTGACTATTTTTTCAAAATTAGTTCAAAATATTTACAATATGCATGTTAACAATTTGTATAATGAAATGTGCATCCTAACTATGCATTTTAATAACATATAAATAACTGATATTCATATTGTAATAATAACTTAAATTTGTTGACAAAAATGAATAAATTCATTAAGAAAATAATCTTTAATAAATTATTAAGCAAATATTAACGCCATGTTGACAAAGCAATCAGATCGCAATCAAATCGCTCGAATGTGTGAACATTTCAAAGAAATGGGTTTTTGTTAATGCAATTTTTCATGCAAGGAGAAATAAAGAAATGCCTTCAGAACAGGAATGAATGGTTGCAAGGAAAGTTAGAAAAGTTAGCGGAGTACAAAAGCAGAACCACAAGATGAATTCGAAGTTTCAAATTGCTTGCAAATCTTTACCAGGTCGTAACACATCGTATATGCGATCCAAGAAATTTCTTGAAATTTTTATCTTTAGACTAGTTTATCCATTATAATAAAATTGTGATAAAATGATGGTAACTAAATGAATTTTATGAACGAAAAGAAATGTATTTGAAAAAAAAAACAACAATTCACGGAAAAACCACTTCTTCTCTGGGTCCCTATGACGGCACTACGCGTCCAAGATGGCGACGATCATTGCATTGTCAACAGAAATAAGCCGAAATCGTTTCCACATCTGGCAGCATGTCTACCATGAGGGTCTTCAACGGCTCACTGAATGCAATTGAAATGAATGGTCCACAGAAATATACAGTTCGTCAATGTGGCTCTGATGTTTGGCTGAAACTGCCGAAACTGATCAGTCACTCATGCGTTCTAATGAAATTTTGGCAGAAAATCGTTAATAGAATATTAATTGTATTAATATTATAATGTCAAGTTTAGTCGAACATGATTGGTCGAAAATATAGGGTTGTAAAGGTTTTACATCCTGAGATGATTAGGAGTGCTTAAATAATGATCATTTATAAGTTGTTCGTTAAATAGTTAATGTTATTTATTTAAACCTCAAGTAATGTTTAATTGTTATAAAAACGTTAATTTATTTAAGTATTAATTATTTGTTATTTAAATTATTCTTTTCCGTTGAAGCATGTTCACTTGTTCAAATTATTGCAACATCAGCAAATGTAAGCACATGAAGTTGTTCTAAACATCAGATCTCCAGAATTTATGCCTCATCACAATAATCATGACGACGACGACGATGATGATGATGATGATGATGATGATGACGATGACGATGACGATTACGATGATGACGATGATGACGATGATGATGATGATGATGACGACGACGACGACGACGTCGATGACGATCAATACTATGAACGAATTCATGGATCAATAATTATGAAAATATAGCATGAATATTACTAATAAAAAAACTTACCAATATAAAGCTGTAATTATTATAATAATAATAACAATAATCTAATAAACATTGATAGTCATTAACTGAGTAGATTATGATGCAAGTGATGATAAAGTTGTTACCCTACTGACTACCATCATCATCACCATCATCATCATCATCATCGCCACTCACTCACTCACATTCTCACACTCACTTACTCATTCACTCATACACACATTCAAACACTCACACAACTCACTTACTTACTTGCTCACTCACTCGCTCACTCGCTCACTCACTCACTCACNTGATGATGATGATGAGGAGGAGGAGGAGGAGGAGGAGGAGGAGGAGGGAGAGTGGAAGGGTGCTCACGTATGGTGAAAATGGTGATGACGATTATATTTATAAATACCGTTGTAACCCTGGCAACAAATCATTAACTAGTATTTGTAATTAATGTTATTGATTAAGTTTATATTTAGAAACTTTCTAAGGCAGCACTATGACAGATAATTAAGGTTGTAGCATCCCACAAATCCCACAATTTCCAGAAGATCCGATTCGATATCCAATATTCCTATTCAGAGAATAATCAGCAAGTGATTTTTACGTAATAACTGGAATCAAGTATATGGCGTAAGTATGGAATTTATAGGTAATACCACTAACTGAATATTTTCTGAATAAATCCAATTAAATTCGGCTTGTATTGAGTCCCGTCGTTTATTAGAATATTAGTAAACATAGATAATAGTAAAAGAATCACTTAATGATGAGACATTTTAAAAGTAATTTTGTAGTATTGATATAAACCTCACTTTAGTAATAAATAGCTTATTATTTTTATTATTGTTACAATTATTTTCTTTGTCAGGCACTTGTCTCTAAGCCTATCACGTGACCGGAAGTGGAGAGAGCAGGTGAAGAGAGCTGCACTTCCCAAGAGGGTTGTTAGTGAGAAGGTCAGGTCTGATTTCTTCAGGGATTGGAAATTTAGTGTGCAGTGAAACGTTCCTTCAAACCATCCATGTAGTGATGATGACGATGATGATGGTTTTAATAATAATAATTATTATGTTATTAATAATATAATATAATGATAATAATGATAATCATAATCATATGATGATTATAACATCATATAACATGTTAATAACATTAATTATTATAATAAATATAGTTATAATTATATTATAATTAATAATATTATTTATTAATTATTTTATAATAATAATGATAATAATAATAATAATAATATCAAATAAATTATTGTTTACTGAAAATTTTATTGCCAACATAATTATTCTATTTTTTCGTTTGAGGTATGGGCTAGGATTGCAGATTTCCAAGGGCATGCACCGAATCATTGCATTTAATAGTTATCAGTTAACTGTTATTAGTTATCATTATAATTAAAATAATACCCATGATTTTCCTAAAATAATAGAATAATAATAATAAGGAAATAATACTGAAGTATTTTAAAAATTTTATTTTAAGTTATACTTAATAAGAGTATTTGTAGTTTATTTGATGGATTAGCAGAGTTGTTGGGCTTCATTAAGTTTGTTAGGCGTTCCAGTGCCTCCAAGCTATCTCAAACATGCCCTTTTTCATCTTTCCATCAAACCATCCAAGGTTGTGGTCATGGAAAAGCGAAAGAATGTTCGTGGATGGAATTCCTGGAAAGCCTCGGTGTCAGCAGATAGAGCTTTAAATTCTTTTTCAGCATTCATCGTTCGAGATATCAAACTTGTCAACTTTGACAGCCCAAATCGCTCCAAGGTCAAGCTGTGACCATGTGTTTAACGTCTCAATTTAAAAAAATAATTATGGCATTATTTGGACCCCATAATTTTTAACTTAGTTTGTAGATAAGACTAAAATTCGCATTAAAATAGATCACACGAATTCCAAGCCATGAGCACCAGTCGAATATTTTTAACGCAAACATAAAATGCTCACAAACACTGTTTATGGCTCTTAAATAGGACTTGATATTTACGATGTCAATCAATATATCGCAACTTTTGTTGGAATCATTTTGAAAAAATTATTTTGAGATAATAATCCATCTCCGGCACCAATGAATTACTGGACAAAAAAAATACAATAAACTAAAAAAATATATAATAAAATAAAAAAAATATATAACAATATAAAATCTTTAAATGCTAGGTAGTCAGAAGTTAAGTATTTTGTTACATCTGAAAAACATTTTTAACACGATCTGTTGAATGTTCAAATGACGTCATCTGTGAACAGAATTGAGTCGGGTTTGAGTCTGAAACTGATCAATTAACAATAATTTTTATTGTTTCATCAAGCTTTAATTTCTTCATAGCTACCAGGAAATGGCTTGCATTAGCAAGGTCAATTAATAAACTACTTAAAATCAAGCGTTGTCAATAGTTATCTAACTTTAGTAATATTACTAGTGAAGTAAAAATGTTTTTATATAGCCTGAAAAGCTTGAAATGAATGAAAAATGGATGTAGATTTATTTTACTTTTGTGTTTTAGGTATGGTTCATGATTCACAGACCTCGAAATATCATGGACACTTTGGAATTCAACTTGCTATTGCAATCGTAAATCACCAACCAATGTACAGGTTGTTTATCAACTCTCAGGTAGAGGTAGAGGTATAATGACGAAAAGGTTTGTTTTTTCTTCTTTTGAATGCCTGAGAAAACGCTCTATTATTGCTGGGTGTATCGAGTTCTTGGTTCTTATGTCATATTTGTCGGTTTTTAAGTAAGCCTTAGTAATACGTGACGATATATTTACTAGGTGAAAATTTGTGCGCTTCCCGAGTGCGCTTTGACCTAACAATTTCCTTCAAAGCAGAAGTATCCAAGTGAGGGTCGGATCCGCTCTTTCCCAACCATTAGTCTTACAAAACGGCACTCCACAGGGCAGCGTCCGCAGCCCTCTTCTATTCGTCATCATGATAAACGCCATCCCAAACCTTGCAAAGGGGTTGAGCTATCCATGTATGCCGATGACATTTGTAGCGACAGCGGCATTGACGACGAAGACGAGTTCGCTACAAAGTTTATTTACAACAACGGCAACAATGCTTCGACTGACAACATAACTGCTTGAGTAGCAGCTTAGCGACGTAGCGGGAAGAGTAGGAGAGAGAAG
>MPNW01000048.1:367330-392967 GCA_011800805.1 Hirudo medicinalis
ATCTTTGATTTTAACATTCAAGAAAGTGGAAGGAAAGTCACTCTCGTCCGGATTCCTAACAGGATTTGGTATCTCGGGCAATGAGAGGGCCCGATGCCACTCCGCTGGATCCCAGCGTCTATCAATGATGTCAGAAGGTGTGCAGCCCGAAACATCATCCAGCAATGGCAAACTAGATGGGATGAAGACCCAGGAAGTCTCCACTACTAAATAGAGAAAGTCGGTGAAGAACGAAGTCCATTGTGCCTCAAGGAGGAAGGAGACCCTGATCTCTCAACTCCGTCTTGGAAAATGTGCTCTGAATCGATGCTTTTTTCTCATGAAGAGCCATCCAGATGGCAAATGTCAAGTCTGCACTCAGGAGGAAGAAACTGTGAGGCATTTCCTCATGGAATGTCCGGAATGCCCAATGGGTCCTGAGAAAAGAAATAAAGCTTAAAATAAACAAATCTGACTGAGATGAGCCCCATGCTTAGCAATCCAGCAAGTGTGGACCTCATTTTCAGATGGATTTGCAAAAAGATGGCATAACTTAATCAATTAGTTACCCTTTCCCAATATTATTACTATTATTATTTTTATAATTTAACCATTACACCTATTATTAGTCTAATACTTATTTCATTACAATATCTAACACTAACTAACAAGTCCAAATCATCTTAGTTATGCAACGGACTTTAATCACATAAATAAATAAATAAAGCAAGGAGCGTTGCGCATGATCTGATGGTTAAGACTTCGCCTTTCACGGTGGCAGCACGGGTCCGAGTGACGAGGGACCGTCCTAATCAGTTCTTTGAGGGCAAATAGAATTTGGAGGATTTAAACAATAGCGAGATGAACAAAATTTATTATGATGGATAAATAATGAATTTGAATATGGACTGGAGAAGCCGGTTTAAAAAAGTCTCTTTACACACGTCATGAAACGAATGTGGTGCACATGCTGCAAACTAATTTGTTTTAAGACAAATTTCTTCGTAATAAAAATGATGTGGAGTAAACAGTGATGGCTTAAGTATTTGAGCTAGAGTAATCTCAGCAGGGACTCAATTTGAGGGGAGGGCAGTGGGGATTCTATTGTCTCCCCTTCCCCCCTGGAAAAGAGCTGAAATGACATTCCTGAAACTCAGTTGATTATGAATGCTCATATTTGCAATGTAAAAACTGTCGCCTGGCTATTATAGATAATTGTTTGTTTTATTCACAAATTTGAAGAATTAAATCTCTATAATTTTAACTTCCGTCGCGGAAGCACCGTCCTAATCATCTAGCTATGCAACGGACGTTAATGAGCAATTATTTTGAACGACCAAGTCCAAATCATCTTAGTCATGCAACGGATTTTAATCAAATAAATAAATAAATTTGGGAACGAACCCCACTACCCATTAACGGACGCTAATGAAACAACATTCAGCCTTTCTCCTTCCTGCTTGTGTGGTGCTACTGAGTTGTAATGTTCCTAATTGGGACATCTTTGTCGTTGTTTATATAAAGTTAGCTGAGTTGACTCATTACGTGTCGTCCGCAACAAATTGTTAACCCTACGAAGGACGCTCATCAACTGGGTTTCATCTGAAAGGTTTAGATGAGTTTAGAAAGATTTCAGATGAAATGGTCTAAACATTTTCAGCTTTGGTTTCTGCACCGAAAGTTTCCATATGATCATTTTCAGCATGGTTTCATTTTCAGCCAAAACAGGAAAATTAACTTTCGGTTGATTTTCAGTTTCAGCCAAAAGTGATTTAGACTTTCTACCATAAGTCAGACTGTTACATAAGTCTATGTCGGCCGGCCGGCAATCCAATACTCATGCTCGACGCCTTACTGTTGTGGTATGATATATGACTAATCCTCTGTGAACACTGCTTGTAGCTGCATGTTAACTGACAGCTTTGAGTTCAAACCTGCAAATGGAAGTCCAATGCCAAAGAAGAGATGGATCTGAGGGCTGCGCATGACATCCAGTCCGATAATATTGATCCATCAGAAACTTCCGATAGTTGGAAGGAAATAATTTTGTGGCGGAGGGCAAAGATGCACTTCAAGAAGTTGCCACGAGCCAGCAAATCTCAGTGTGGTAAAGCAGATCACCATAATCAGGCTCTGCAGCTTTGGATATCTGCTTGAAGATGTGAATCCACATGTTTAATAACATAAACATTCTGATTTTCATTCAATAAATGGTTTAAAGAAGGTAACATGGTATGCTATTGACCCACAATGAATGGTCACTCTCAGTAACTCTCCTTCCATGAGTAGAGCCCCCCACTTTTTAATGCTTTCATTATAACTTGCTCAATCAATAGATTGAAAGATCTGTAAAGTCCACCACATTATTGGCCTGTTCTTTGTATACTATGAACATTTTCATCTTCTAACCTTTCATTCAAGGATGAGATTTTGGTAGGTCAATCATCGGCTGTAAATAATATTGACTACATTTTACGTAACATGAGATTGTTAGCTGCAAAGAGAATAAACATCTCAGAAATGGCTTTTAAATGCAAGTCTCAATTGCTAGTTCTTTCTGCCTTAATGGATATCCTCAGAATTCTTACAAATTTCATGTATTTTACCATAGTCTAGCTGTTTTTTAATAAGCTAAATTATTTCTAGTATTTTCAAGATAATCATAAATATTTGTGAGACATGATTTCGAATCAAGGTCATCTAAACTGTGAAAATGTGATATTTTTGTACACCTTTTTTTTACATTTTCTATGTCTATAACTGGAAGTAATTAGTTAAACGCTTTTCACCAGAAAGAATTCTGAAAATTAGTGCATGAAGTGCCAGATCTACTGAAAGATGACAATGCATTACTTTTGAAACTGCCTTTCCTGACATTATATGCATTACTATAATGCAATTAACTGAAGACTCCTCAGAATGGTATAAAATTTAGGTTTTTAATGTAAACTGCTCTAGACTTCATTATGAAAGTGTTAAATGTAACAGACTACAACTTTATCTACTCTAGCAAGGTATCTTGATCAAGTTGAGAGTTGAATGTTTCTGCCATTGGGATGTGATTTCTGGTTTCCTTACATATAATTCTACACATCTTTTCACAAAAGCTCTGTACCTGCTTGTTATGCATACATGTTAACATCTGATGCAGGTCCTCCAGTACAGATAATAAAAAATTTTGTTTTAGTTTTATTCATGTTTCATTCATATCACTTGTTAAGTTAAACTAAAAATCCATTTCAGATGCTGCAAGTTCTTTCTTTTTTCCAGAAAAACACTCATTGAGCTGATGCTGCATGGACTGTTACCAAACTGACTCAATTCATTGCAATTCTTTAACCCTACATTTAAGAGTTTTTTTACCTGTCGGTTGATTTTTAATTGACTTTTGTTTGAACCCAATAGGCTGGGGTCAGACTTGAGGATGATTTCATATGACCGTTTTCTAAAGTGGCTTCAACATTTAAACAAATTGAACACCTAAATATTATGGCATTTTAAACTGAATTTATGCAATTGTATTTTAGGTAGATCTGTATATTTTACTTTAAATATTTATTATTTGAAATTCATAAAAAAAAGAATGTGAAATTAATACTCTTTAATTTCATTAAACCCTTGTCATAAACACATGTTGCAAATTAGCCAAATTAGATTGAGGTTGACAACCAAAGATAGTGAAAGAGTAATAAACACAAGTTTTGTATTAGTAAATGTTTATAAAATTACTGTCAGTAATTTAAGAAATGAGTCTTGAAATGATGGAATTACAGCTAAATAACTCTGTTCATCACTGAATTTCCATGGTATCACATGGTAATAGTTTCAATTTGAACAGTATTATACTGTCAATAACATTAGAAGTTCCCATCTCTAGACATGTATTTTATTCCCTGGATTCCAGGACAAAGATCCCCTGGTTGATTCCTAATTGGAGGCTAAACATGTTCGCTCACTATTAGACATTAAGCAAGTCACTAACTAGTCATAGTTCACTCAAAATTTATGCAAGCAATAACGAAATAAGCAATTAAAAGTAATTGGTAATAACAAGCAAAGAATTTAAAGAAATTATATCATCACGGCTGCAAAAATCAGTGGAAATAAAATACATAAAATGACTTATAAAAAGCAGTTAAAAGAAACAAATGCAGCAAGATTGTCATTACTTTTGCCATCACGACCTTTGGCAATGCCACAATGTTGATACAAAGATACCCATGGAGAGATTCAACATGAAGCAGTACAAAAATAATTTATTAGAAAAACACTTATAAAAAAATATAAAATCCTGCAAAAATAATTATAAATAGCATCCATGCAACCAAATCATTTATAGAATATCAAAGAGGAATGTTAATGAAAAGTGGTCCGAAATCCCAAATTTATTGCAAGACATCAAAGCCACTCCATATCATCCTGTCATCATCAATATCAACATGATTCACATCAAAGGATAATGACATATCCTTTAACTATGTTTGGCATCCTTCTGCACCACAAAGCAGGTAATTGCTCAATTATTTGTAACAAGAGCTGGAGTAAACAACATCACAAAATTACTTTCGATCTTTCGAGAATTAATTAAAAAATAAATAATCTCTATCAAATTAATTCATGTGCTCGTCTTCCCCATCCACCTCCTTCTCCACAACTTCTGACAAGAGACTTAGCAAGTGGTCAAACTTAGCCAACCTCTCTGATCTATCAGCCTCAGCACCTTTTGAACCCCACAGAAATTTTGCCTGAACCATAGGCTCAAGGATGCTCAGAAGTTTATTATTAAGAAGTGAGGGAGAGTTCGATGCCAGGAATCTCTCGGTGGCATCCCTGTACAGGTGGAGTCTACTCGTGATGAGACGAGCCGTTTCAAGATGGGTGAGGATAACCTCGAGGCCAAAGAAGGGCTGGTTCATCTCCCAGGAACCCAATTTCCAGATTCCCTGAATATATCAAGAATAGACAGCATGAAGCATGAAAGATTGGGTTATTGACAAAATAATTGCTGACTTAATAGCTAATGCAGTAATGCAATTATGACAGAAATGGTCATTTTATGTTGGCAAGGAGCAATTTTATACAATCTTTAAATAAAAAAAAACTTGTACATTCTTTTTCTATATTCAACAGTTTTTATATTCATTGCCACTCAAAAACTCACCTCATCATCCACATCACTGGATGATCTCTCAAGAAGGTCAAGTAATGGAAAGATGTGTGGAGTGATGGTGTCTTTCTGGTGGGGGAGGGTCAGTCCAGTGGCATCCAGGAAGGTGCGGTAGCAGGCGAGAAGTTTTGTCTCAAAGATCTGTTGAAGTAGTTGGAACATAGAAACGCACATTTATTTGCTAATTGCAGTGTCACAGACATCAATTTGGTGAGATTACGAAGCTATAATTTACAACGTAAGAAAGTTGTCCATGTGGATGGCATGTTCATGATCCTACATGAATGAATGAATGAATGAATGAATGAATGAATGAATGAATGAATACCTTTTATCGATTATTATAAGAGATATTAGTTATAACAGCTAAATAACAATAAATTACTGTAATTGATAACCAAATTACAATGTCATGTTTATTGTACATAATTAATTTTAACAATAATTAAAAATTGAATTGCACAACTTTATGTACCTCAAACACTGATTGGTGGTATTGTTTGACAAATCTCCAGCTTTTTTTCAGTCTCACCAACTTCAATGTTAGAAATGTATTAAACTTTAAAAGTTAAATATTTGAATTATAATATTACAATTATATTATAATAGAATGCAAACACTAGTATTGTATGGTATGATTTTTATTAAGACCTTTTATAGGTTAAGTCTGTCACCTGTGATGAGCAGAGAGCATCCATTATAGAATAGAAACTGAAGATATTCCCAGTGTTTGCTTTTAGCTCCACGGCAACAGACAGCCAATGGGATATCAGATCACCTCTTTCCTTTATACTTTGACCTTTAAGAATCACAGCTGAAGTAAACATTCTCAGGCAGTGGTGCCTGTGAAGCACCAATATTTTAAACATTTACAAAATTTAAAAAAAAAGTTTATTTCATGATTTTTCCTTGACGCAGTTAACTTCAGTCATTTACACATTCTCCATAAAATTTCAGAAAAATGCAATGTCATGTTTCTTTATAAAGCAGCAATATTATGTAATTAAGATATTAACAGTCAATTAAATAATAATCAAAAATGATAAGTTTTATGCAAAACAACCTTTCAATGGCTTTTTGTCTCAAAAAATGACCTTGAGGTAAAGTCAAGAATTCAAGACCACAGATAAGGCCGAGTTCATGGTCATCGGTCGGTATGATTTGGAGAATCTGAATGTCAATGTATGTGATGTGCCTGGAATTCAAAGAGATCAGAGACATTAATATCAATTGATGAAATTTCATTCTACAAAATCAAATGAGAGGACAGAATTATGCTGAATTAGAAAAAACAAGCGCCTTAACATACATCCCAACATGATGACAGATATAATTTGCAAATAACCAATCAAATCATTATCAAGAGGTGCCTCTGACACTGCAAATGGTACATTATAAATTAACTATTATTATTATTATTATTATCATCACCTCACAGATGTATCATCATTTATATACCTAGCAATGGTTCCTGCAGATGAACTCAAAATTGCTGAAGTGATCGTGGACAAGGTAACGGGATCCAGAGGTTTGTTGTTCGGTAGTAGGAACGGACTGGTGTGAAGTTCACCATCATGTGATGATGATGGTGCTTGTGGCTCTAAAGAGTGAACATTCATGAACATTTATAAAATTAAGCAAATAACGACAGACAATTATTCAATTGCACCCACCCAGGAAATCATTTTGATAATTGCTCAATTTGGCTGTTAATGATGATATCTCACTTGTTGCTATGCAAACACCAAATGTTCTACTTAAAAATACTGATCATTTCTGTTATAAACTTTTGCAATTAGTTTTCAAAGTCCATTGCTTCAAGAAATAACACTTGATAAATTGTCTATTGTTTCTTGGGCTTACTTGCCTATTTGAACCATGGATTTCAAGGAGGATTGTATTTATTTAAAAGAATAATTTTTAATTATTGCAACAGAAAATGAAAGTAGAATGGAGCCTCTCAGTAACAACAATAAACATTGTTATCAATATAATTATTTTGTGATAGTTCTTGATAATAATTCTCAGCAATCACTAAATGATATTCATAGGTCAAATGAGGATCTGGACACAAAAACCCGTTGGTTGACAAAAGTAAAGCCTTAATCCCTCAGTGAAACCTAAACTACATTAACTTTAATGATATCGAAAATTTCAAAGCAATTCAAAATTTACCTGCTTTAGTTACTGGCTGATCATCATCATCACTATCATCATTGTACAAGCCATCATTTCTCACTTTTACCATGGGTCTAAAATTAGTGTCATTGAACCTTAGAGTGGGAACTCTGCTTGGTTTTGGAGGTGGATGTGCTTTGGGAGAAGATGCACTAATCTCTGCTAATGATTGAGGTGCAAATGGTGTCGAAGACGCACTAATCTCTGCCGATGATGAAAGCAAATATTCAGGGGGTGGAGGGAGGTGTTCGCAGTCTGTCGCTGCTGTTGGCTTCGGGTATGCAGTGGAATCTTCTGCAGCAGTGAGTAATAAAGACTGGTCTCCAAGTTCTCCATCATGTTTTGATCTTCTGGATGCTCTCTGTTTGTCATAGCCCAGTCTTTCTATGGAACTTTTTGCATTGGAAACCTTAGAAGTTTATAAAAAAAAAGAAAAAAAGTGCGACATAAATATAAACAAATGTATTTCATTGAAAAGAGACGAACAAGTTATCACTAATTGCAGCATCATTTACAGATGAAAAAATAAATATTTTACTAAAATAATTCACCTCATTGGCTAAAGGAGATTTGGAAGCCTCTTTGAGATTCTTAAACATGGAAGGCATGCTACCACAACGTTCAAGAGATGCAGCCAAAGAGGAGCTACCTCTCATTGGAGATCCTTCATCCAATGAAAGAAGCGGCTGACTCCCGGTCCATTTGTCGGATGCAAAGCGGTTATCGTTCAAACTCCCCGCCATCTTTTCAATGATGTTACTCCTTAAATTTTGAATTGGATTGAGTAGAACAGCACCAGATATCATGGTAATGGGCTTTCCACTTTTCAGATGATGGGTGATCAAACTTGTTATTGAAGGAAAGGCTTCATCATCAAATTTGTAGAATTTCTCTGAATTAAGTAATTCAAAAACTTTGTTTTTATATCTTCTATAAATTGAACAAATGTTAGTAAATATTTTGAATTTATATTACATATTTAAATTATATAGGCAAATAAATGTTACTACATAACAACATATCAAACCATCATAAACATTACCATAAAAATCTTTTAATGATCTATTGACATACCAAATATATGGAATTATAGCCCAGTGGTGATTTGTTAGAAACAATTACTTTAAGCATCTATTGGTGCATTGGTTATCAAAACCAAAACTGAAAAATGAAGTTTAGAATTAAAATTTTTTTGAGAAATCTAACCACTAACTCCGTGACTCCTCTGAAAGTCTATGCAGTTGATGACAAAGTGCATTGGCTTGTTCTCTTTGCAGCATGTTAGAACCAATTCACCAGGATGAGATGAAGAGTCTCGAACCAAGAAGTCCCCCTCCTTCATCAACAAAGACTCTGCTTCAAACCTTGAAATCAAGCCATGATACCAGACAACTCCCTCTAAATCTCTCGTACTTGGAAGACCAAGGGAGGGCACGATTCCAATTGGGCTTGTGAGAGCTTTATTTGAGTGAAACATCAATTTGTATATCGAGCGAGGGATGGTAGCCTCTTGTTTCAATCTCTCCAATCGTATGGCAGATCCAGTCCCAGATTCTGTGAATTTTGTCATTGATAATTGCTAACCAATTCAAATTTTATTATTTTAACATTGACTGACTGTTAACAGCATCTCTAAGAAGTGTGATGCTGGACATCATTCTTGCTCTATGGGCCCCATCCTTTACTCCCAGTCTTTTCAGGGATGATACAGAAAGTTTCAAAAGATCCTGCAAATATAAAATTGCCATTCATCAAACATATGAATTACACAAAATAACTGAAGTTGTTCTAGACACCTTAATTGAAAAAACTTATTCTTGGTCCTTTGATAAACAAAACATAACAATGTTCAATTTTAGAAAATATATAAGGTTATGAGTTCTTACTTCAACGCCCTTGTACTTTTTGAAAAGCGATTTATAATTGGCTAATTCCAAGTTATCCAACCATTCCTCCACAGTTTTATGAGTACATCCATCAAATGAAGAAAGAGACTTGTTTGATTTTCTCAGCTTATCTTTTATTGAAAAACTTGACATATTTTCAATAACTCTAATTTCTTAAATGCGCACACCATCAAGAGCAAGACCACGAACAGTCCATCACCTGGAGCCACCGCTGTTTATTTATTGGTAGTCCAGGAACTCGAGCAGAAAGTAAGAAATTTTTTCACTTTTCATCACGTATGTATAAAATTTAGACAATAGAGAAAATGAAAAACGAAATTTTTAAATATGATAAAGATTAATATTGTTTAGTTTTGTTTAATTATTATTTTGAGTTGACAATATTTGTGTGCTTGCGTTTTATGCAAATGTTCGCTAGCTTGGAATCATCCTGAAATAACATCTGTGATTTGTACTTAAGATTCTAATGATGGATGAAAGTGATCCTAAGGCACTTCATAAAGAAATTCAAGGTTAGGATTTGGATGGTTTTTAACAATCTCGAAGCGAGAAAGTTTTTTTATAATACCGATTCCTCAATTGAGATTTGTGGACACTGGTTAATTTTCAGAATCTAGAAGTGAATCGCACTGTCCAGATGTAATGAGTTCTCCTGCGAAGATTCCCAGACTGGAAAACAGTCAGTCTCAGAAAGAGGAGTACAAGCTCCAAGAGTTAGCTGGGAACTTGTTCCATCACTGTAATGAGTCGTTGAGTACGGAGCTCGGCGATGCATACGATATACCTCAATATCCCATACAGGAAATTCAGGAAAAGAAGAATCTCATAAGGCAGATGTCCAAGTAATTATTTACTTTGTTTTGCTGTACAATGTCAGTTAAGGTATTAAAATATAGTAAAATTATATATACATAATATAGTAAAATCTAGCAATTGCTTCCTTACAAATAAATCATCATTTCAATTGAATCATAAAATGTGTGTCACAGCTTTTCATTCCCATCTTCCTTCTTGCAATAGTTAAAGTGTTCAATGAAGTTATTTGGCAAAAAATAATTGTTGTGGCAATTGTTTTAGAGATCTCTACTTGAGAAAGCAGTATAGGTAACTTGGATGTGTTTTGGTTTTTGTGTGGTTTATGACTAGCTGAACTAATGTTTATTATTCATTTCTTAACCAAGCTGATTACAAACAGCAATGATTGAAGTAGAGGAGTGCTTGTGTGCATATACAATAATATTCCTGAGTGACTAATCCATGTTTCTTTTCTACCTTTGCATATATTAATTATTATATCATTATTCAATTTTCTACAAATGCAACATGGTCTTAAATGTTAATTGGTGCATCATCACATTCTCCGGAATGATTCCATAAATTCCTAAAAAAGTCCATAAAATCCTTTTAGAGCATGCCTCATCAAGAATACAAAGCACTGGAACAAAAGTGCTTTGATTCAAGGTTTCTAAGTTTGAAAACATCATTCTTTTTGAATTTCCATGCTTTTCAAGGTAACAAATGAAAGGGGAGGAGCCTAAATGTATTTTATTGGTTTCTTTGACCTTAGTCATAGTATCATCCAATTTTATGCAAAGAGCCATAACTCAATAACTTAAGGAATTTCTTTCAAAATTCTCCTTCTTCTTCTTCTTCTTCTTCTTATTATTATTATTATTATTATTAGCCATCATTGCCAATAGTGTTTATTTATATATGTTCATGTAAATACTAAATTTAAAATTAAAGCTTTATTGTTATTTATGGTATTTGTCTTAGCTCTGACATTTTGAATAACAAATCCTCTTGAAATGTAGGATGCTATTGACCCATTATTGCAATCCTTAATGCTTTAACAATTACTTTGACATAAAATAAAGTGCATCATGAATGTAGAAAAATATTTGTTGACGTCCGCGATTGTTGTTGCTCAAGCGTTCCTTCGTTGTTGATTTAAAGTGCTTCCGTTGACAAAGTAGTAATATTTCTTTGAGAAACTTTGGATCTCAAGATTAAGTGATAAATGTTCTCATCCAAAATTCTGTCATGCCTTCTGAAGGAGAGCATGTCTCCAGGGAGGATGAAATAAATGTACAGGAATTCACTGACAAGGTGTTCTACCTGTGTTAATTAAAGGCATCATTTGCTTTCTCTTTTGTATTTCTGCTCCACCTGCCATCACTTTTTTGAAAATGGATTTTCATTTGTGCTTTACAATCTAAGTTGTAATCATTACTTTTGATTGGATATAATATTATTCAGTTGTAATTTATTAGGGTTGCATAAAATTATTAATTAAATTAAAAACACATTTAACATTTAAATGAATACTGAATACTTCTAGTATTCTATGAAGTATTCTTAGTTGCCAAATTAAGGTGAAGTAATAAATCATCAATTTTTGAGTATTTTCTTATAATTGTAATTTTTTAAAACATGGAATTTAATGTCAACAGCCAATCAATAGAAAAGTTATTTTGAAATTACTAGTGGATGCAATTTATGCAGGTGGCATTGATGTGTTTTCGGCTTAAAAGAAACGAGACTTTTGCCTTTGGTTATAACCAATGTAAAATGTTAGCCAAACCTTTTTATCACATCAGTTTTAAGCATTCACTATTGATTGGTTTTGAGTTATTACAATTCGAGTTATTATGATATGCAAGAGATTTATAGTTCATTATTTTTTTTGCCTGTTCACAAATATTCAACATTGTATTGGTAAGAATGCAAATTTGCTGAATTATACTGTAGAATTTAGAATTATTTTCTAAGAATTTCATTGTATTTTTAATGATAAATATGTATAAAATGTGTAAACAAATGGATTTGATCTAAAGTCAGTCTTGAATCCTAGTGTTTGAAGGTTTCCTGCATCTAACTTTAATTTTATGATGTTGCCATCTTATCTGTTAATTGATGATTTTGTAATGATGACAATTTTAGGCCTGGTGATAAGTTTAACGTGGGCTTGTGTTTCAACACGTGAGTTTGTTGTGGATATTTTTAGAATCTTAATTTCCATTGCAATAACGCAAGTCCCATTTTAGTTTTAGATTTTTAAACTTTTGCAAATAATAGACGATTGTTTGGTCTTACATTTAAATATGAATATTTTTTATTTTTGAGATTGATTATTTGCTACATTGAAAAAACTAATTTGAATAGTTGGCTGTCGGTGGTGATTCGTTATCTTTTGAATTTATCCACTTTTATATTTGTTGTGGAATTATTATGATTTTGGCTTTTCTTAGGTCTTCTTAGTATTCAGCTTTCTGTGAGTTGATGTAAATTGGTCGTTATAATTTAGAAATTGTGTGTAATTATTTTTTATTTTATCCTGTTTTTTCAAGTTCATTATTTATAATTTCATTAGCCAGGATCCATGCTTTACATATCTAGCACAGGTATTTCATTAAAAATTGTTTTAGAAGCTATGCCTCTGGATTAGGGTTGTCAGTATTTTATCGAGATTTGATATATCAAATAAATAAGGGTCGATATATCGGTAAAATATCATGATGGATTTTTTATATTTATTGATATTCTATAACTTTTCTAATATTGATATTTAAAGTGGGTTTTAAAGTTTAAGGGAAAGTTTATTAAAAAAATTCTAAAAGACCTAGTAAGAATATTGAATCCATTTTTTTATTTAGCCAATCTTTTGAGTGCCTTATGTATCTGAATGGGAAAGGCACTTTTTAATCAATCTAACATTTTATACCGCCCCTACCCGAGGGCGCTCCCTGGCGGTGCAGGCCGGGTTGCGAACACGACGCATTAAGACCGTTGCTATTATGACCGCATGCATGAACGCAACCCATTCGGCCAACCTGCATGCCAAATTTAAATTTCTGTTGGCAGCCCTGACCTTATGAGGCACTTGCACCAAGGAAAATCCACTTCTTTACTGGCAAGCCAAGAAGGAGAGCCATCTTTTATTACATGAGATAACAATGAAATATCTCCCAATTCTGGCCAATTCTGCTCCTTCAGAAAGAGTCTTTAATGTCCCAGATGAATAATATGTGGTGACAGTAGGTGCAGGATGTCAAATATCCATCTTCTTGTTGAGTTGTGCATATAAGAAGTTTTGGTTCCAAATTCTGGAGAACAAATCTTGAACACTTCTGTTTGTGTGTTTGATATAAGAAAGTAATTACAAAAAATGATGTTTCTTTATACCAACAATAGGATCTGGGGTGGTTACACAACCTAACTCGATATTTGAGGTATCGATATATCAACACATTGATGTTAATAAATGATTAAATAATTTTAAAATATCGGCAACCCTAATATGGATGGTTTATCCCTAGACTTACAATAATCAATTTCAGCAAATCCTTTTTCTAATGTTGTGATCATGCAGCCCAAAATAACAACAAATTAATGGTTGCCACCACTTTTCTATGTTATTTTGCATTTTTCTAGATGAAGATATGCTATTTCTCAAGGTTCTCAAATTGGGCTTTTTCTAGAAGAATGTCAGCTCATCAAATGTTTTATCTGCCTTTTACTTTTATTTCTTGGACTCGAATCACTAATTTCTAATTTATTTCTTCTTAAATACATGCATTTGTATTTATTTGTATTTGCAAATATAATCATTTAACATTGCTTGTTATCACTCCATTGGCATTACAGGTGGAATATTCACTACTTGCAAATTAACAAATAAATTTGTTTGCAAATAAATTTATTTTTCTTCAGAACAAGTTTCATAACATTATACAATGCTTGAAATGGGACTGGTGATAAGTTCTACATTGTACTCACTTAAATTTGCTTAAAATCTGATAATTTTAGCTGATTAAAGAGAATGTTGTATATATCTACAACTATTTTAAAACTTTGATTGCTATCTTAACTTTTATTATTAATTATTTGCATTAGTTTATTCCAAAACTGCTAATCATTAAACATTACTTGCCTGGTAACTTTTACTATAATGCTAATGAGCTTCTAATCAGTTACATTTAGACTTATGAACTCATAATTTACTTTTTTTTACCTTTGGTAAATTTATGTCAGGAGCACCAACACTTCTCGGAATGAATCTGCGGGGCCGCGTGTAGGACACGAACGATTGGAATCCTTAGTGGACTTTTCACTTCCAAGCATCGTAAACGAGCTGAAGGACATCAATGAAGATGATCTTGCACCCAGCTTCATGAGGGTTGCAATAAGTGGTGAAGAAACCAGTGGAGTTAGCAGCTGGCATTTCAATCATATTTCAAGACTTGCAATTCCTCTATCATTGATCATTGTTCAGGTACCATTGAGTGATCTCCATGAAGCATCAGAGGCATTGATCAAAGCCCTGCTTATAAGGGCCAAATATATGAAGGCTTCTCATCAGTATTTCCCTTTGACAACTCTCAAGTTTCTCAGGAAGGTCTGTGATGATGTACCTGAGTTTCTGGCACATGTTGAAGATGGAGATGTGGAGAACATACAAGAAAATTTTTCTAGTGAGTATATATACAGCATTCCACATCAAATCATCACAACATCTAACATCACCATCTTGGATTTTGCTTAAATTGGGCACAGTTGTTAAAAAGCTAGATGAGTAAGTTAAAAAATAAAATTTTGGATTTTTTGCTCAATCTGTGTCAGAAATGTGGGTCATATACATAAAAAAATAAATCAATAAATAATTTTTGTACTAACTTACCTTAAGCCAGTTTTAAAAGGTTTAATTGACAATATCTTATTAAATATTGAAAATAAAATATTCTAAGTAAGTTGCCCAAGTAGATCCTTCAAATACCTTTAATTTGATATATATATTATTCTTCTAAGTTTTCTAGATCCAACCTTACAACCTCTCAATCATCGCGAGATGTTGGCATTTGGTCAAAGTTCAACGATCCATATTTCTGACACCGATTGACCAAAAAATCTAAAATTTGGTTTTTTTGACTTACTCATTTAGTTTAACAACTGTGCCAAATTTCAGCAAAATCCAAGACAGTGAAGTGTCAGATGTTGTGTTGATTTGATGTGGAATGATCCATTTTCAATTTATCTTATTTGGAATGTACTGCATATTATTATTTAGAAGATTATTTACATTGGTCTTTCATACTGAAAAACCTGACTGCATTACTTATTCTTGATATTATCAATAAATGTTGCATACTTAGGTAAGTGTCTTATTTCGCAAGCAGAAATGAAACAAACATTTTGTTTATTTGAAAGTATCTTGAAATTCTAAAGGTCAGTTTTCTGGTTCTTATCCAACGGTCAGAAACAACCCATTTGACTGTGAAACACCACCCTCTGCCAACAGACAGCTTGAAATTGTTGACGGGGTTTTTAGGGTGTCGGAGACCGAAGGCGAACTTAGAAAGGTGATTCACGAACTTCCCTTCAAAAAATCAGAATTTATTGGGGATCAGAATCTTCTCTTTGCACTTGTTGCCGACGGGCCCATGTTAGTCTCAGTTAAACATGCATTAAAATTTAAAATATACATTGATTTTAAAAGCCATTTCTTAATTTTCAAGATGATCACGTTTACTATGGGATTTATTTATTGACCTTGCGTGTTATTATCAGTAATAATTCAATACCGAAAACAGAAAGTCGTTTTGTTATCGTCGTCTCAACTACCTGACTTCTAAGCACGATCTCCACGTACTCCTCAATGAGTTGAGAGAATCAGCAATCCAGAAACAAGTTCCTCATAGGGACTTCTACAATGTTAGAAAGGTGATCAACAATTCTTGACCTGGAGTCAAGCTTTTATTGTCCATTTGAATTTTCATTTTGCCTTTCCTCTTAAGTAATCAAGTAATTAAGACTTGTGTTTATTTTTCTGCAAAATTGGTTTCAGGTGGATACTCATGTCCATGCCTCATCATGCATGAGTCAGAAGCACCTGCTGAGGTTCATCAAGAAAAAGATGAAAAGTGAGTCGGATACTGTTGTCTGCAAGAACAGGGGAAGTGAAGTCATGACTCTCGACGAGGTGATGGTTGTCATGCTTCGGTGATGAAGTCCTTCTCTTGTCAAGATATAGGAGTCATTTGTTTCAAATTTTTTCATCTCAAATTGTTATTTGTTACTTCAAGTTACTTTATTTATGATTATTATTAAGTGTCACTAATTTTTTAAATTGATCACTTTTAATATGGACAGGTCTTCAAGAGTCTGAACCTAACTGCATTTGAGTTGAGTGTGGACATGTTAGACATGCATTGTGTAAGACTTCAGATTATAAATTGTTACTATTGATTACTTGTTATTATTATTGCTGTTGCTATTGTTGTTGATTTTCTTGTTATTATTGTCACTAATACTGATGTTTTTTTACTCAAACAATCTTTATTGCCTTTTTTATTCTTAATAATTTATTAACTCAGATTAATCTCAAGTAATAATATTTTAAAATTGTTTTTGTAATAAAAGTACTAAAAGTCTATCCTTGACATACATGCAAATGCATGCAGTTGTAAATCATGTAGGATTTGTCGCTCTTCCAGGATCGCAACACCTTCCACAGGTTTGACAAGTTCAACTCCAAGTACAATCCTGTCGGGGAGAGTAGACTGAGGGAGATTTTCATCAAGACAGACAACTACATGCAGGGCAGATACTTTGCTGAAGTTCTGAAGGTGCATTTGTTTCTTCGCAGGAGTTACAATTTAAGTACTTGTAATTTTTTCCACCGAAGGAAGTTATGTCGGACTTGGAAGAGAGCAAGTTCCAGAATGCCGAGTACCGACTCTCCGTGTATGGCAGATCCATGGATGAATGGGACAAGCTGGCTTCGTGGGCTGTCCTCCACAATATCTATTCAGATAATGTCAGATGGCTCATACAGGTCCCTAGACTCTTGTTAGTCTTTCAACCCTCCATTTCATTAATTTACTCAGTGTTTATTTATTGTAAATATTTATACATCAGTCAATGACAGTTAATTTTATGAAACTTTTGCAGGCAGGTTGATGTTTGTTATTGACGGTGACTTAATATTAAACTACTTCATAAATTATGATTATTGTGTTCTAACTTGCTGTATTATTAGTTAAACCTATTATTATTGTTATTATTATTATTATTATTATTATAAATTATTATTATTGTTTTTCAATCTTTTATTAGCCCAGCCAAAAGAACATAACAGACATAATGTTTAAGAAATCCAAATCGTTAATTTATTTGGGTCTGGGAAATCCCATCAGACCGGAAAGAAAGGACTTCAACAAATCGTTCCTATCAATTCATGTCTACCAAACAAAGTGTTAGTGTCTTCTGCCTTTCAAGGCGTTCATCTTGAATGTCCGCCATATCTTATACGTCTCCTGCATGGTTATGATGGAGGTCCACATGAAGAACCTCCTCGAGATTCCGAATCTCCTCCAAAATCTCCACGATTCCTCAGAAGTTGCTCCTCTCCAGTTTAAAATGAGGGTCATGACGTTTCCTTTCTGCTTTTGAGGTTCCGAGACTGGATTGTTTTCCTTCATCCATTGATGGATTCCCGGCAAGTCGTATTTTGAAACCTTTTAGAAACGAATTTTCTCCAGGTCGGCAGTGTCTGATCCCACTGCCACATCGCACATGACATATGCTGAATCTTTCCATGCACACAAATCTGGAATTTTGGTTCCTTCAACGGTAGGGATTCTAGGTTCAATTCTGGCGATGAACCCCATTGCACTCAATTTTCTTGCCAACATCTTCACTAAGGAGTTATGTCTCACATGTCGAGGACTGTCGGTACTGGGACAGTTATTATTATTATTATTGTTGTTATTATTATTATCATTATTATTATTATTATTATCATCATCATCATCATTATCACCATTATTATCATCATTATTATTATCATTATTATTAGTAATATTATTATTATTATTATCATCATCATCATCATTATCATCATTATTATCACCATTATTATCATCATTATCATCGTCATTATCATTGTCATTATCATTATCATTGTCATTATCATTATCATTATCATTATTATTATTTGTTAATGCTACCAGTGACATATACAAGGCAAATGGTCAAGTGGAGAACTTTGAACAGCTCATCGCTAACATATTCCTTCCTCTCTTTGAAGTCACAAATGACCCAAGCTCCCATCCTGATCTTCACAGATTTCTGCAATACGTTAATATCTCCTTAATCTGTTTAAATATTCGTTATTTGTGTTAATATGATATTTGCTTCATTTGCATGTTCGTTGAATGCGGATATGTTTCCGTGTGGATTCTTAAGTTATTGTTCATTCTTCTGTGTTGGAAAATCATTTTTCCTTAGATTTTTTTTAGATAATTGATATTAATAGCTTATTAAAATTCACACATCATTCAATTCGTGGAATGACCAGTTAAAAGTTATAGTTGAAATATTAATGAGATGTTTATAGATTGCTTAATGAATTTATTGTTCGATCATTCTCAGGTAACTGGTCTTGATTCGGTCGATGACGAGTCGAAGCCAGAGAGGGTGATGTTCGATAAGGATGCACCCTCTCCCAAGGACTGGATAGAAAATGAGAATCCATCGTACGCTTACTACCTCTACTTTATGTATGCAAATCTGGTTGTGCTTAACCAGTTCAGAAGGTAACTTTTTTTTGAATTTCGCCTTTGACATGTTTCAAATTATCAAAGCTCGGTTATGTATCTTTCTAGTCTACACATGTTGCTCAGCTCACTTTGTTTGCAGATCCCGGGGATTTTCAACTTTTGTTTTGAGACCCCACTGTGGTGAAGCTGGACCTGTTCATCATCTCATCACTGGCTTCATGGTGGGCCAGAACATTTCTCATGGACTCCTGCTGAGAAAGGTTGAGAAAGGACAGCAATTTTTCAATGTTCCAATGTCAGAAGCCACATTTTTATTATGTAAATTGATGTTAGATCATAGATGCAAGTTGATAATATCTGAATGTGAGCTATTTTATAATGTTATATAATTACCACAGACACCTGTATTGCAATACTTGTATTACCTGGGACAGATTGGAATAGCAATGTCACCTCTAAGCAACAACTCACTTTTCCTAAATTATGAGAGGAACCCATTAATTGAGTTCTTATCGAGGGGTCTCTTTGTATCTCTGTCCACCGATGACCCACTTCAGTTTCACTTTACAAAGGTCGGTGGCTCGAACGTTACGAATGATCACTTTCCTCATAATTTTATTTGGAACATTATCTGACATTATTTTGAGATTTTGGTAGGTGCATTAGAAACCTATTCAAAGATAAGTTTGCAAACATGACATCAATCATCCATTACTTTTATGAGTTGTCAAATACCCTTGCAAATAGAAATATTTGTTGAACATTCATGGACCATGTTACGTCCATGACTGCTCGATAAGCATTTGCCTCTTGTTACTCAGGAGCCACTGATGGAGGAATACAGCATTGCAGCTCAAGTGTGGAAGCTCAGCAGTGTTGAGATGTGTGAATTGGCAAGAAACAGTGTCCTCATGAGTGGATTTCCACAAGAGGTGGGTATCAATGGAACATGTGTAATTTAATTAAATAACCATTAAATATTGATTATTATGACATTCACATTATTATCGATAATTTCCTCAGATGAAAAAGTTATGGCTTGGACCCAACTACCCAAAGGAAGGTGTATCAGGCAATGATATCACGAGAACCAATGTCCCTGACATCAGGGTGGCTTTTAGGCATGAAACTTTTCTTGAAGAGCTTTCAACACTTTTCCACACTGCAAAAGATCTGGATTCATTAGGCATTAACGACTAACGAACCTACGTTCGAGCGAACCTAATGTTGTATGTGTTCTTGAAATATAAGTCTTGCAAAAGTAGATTAACTAGATCTATTTCCAATTTATTAAAGTTTCTTGCAGTTATTTAATTCCTGAGGGTACAAAATCAAAAGTTGTTCATCTTGTTAATATTTGATTTGGAAAACTCCTCTTCTCTTCCTTTATGATTTATGATGTCATGAAATGAAATAGTTGTATAATTAGGGCTTCTTATTGATTCATAATGAAAAAGTGAACATTGTTTCGGGCTTTTTACTGAATCGCGTAATGATAAATATAAATTGATTTGATCCTGCAGGCTGTAAATTCTGATGCCCCTTAAAAATTTTGGCCACTGTTGACAGGGACGTCGTTTTGGGGGCCGTTGCTCCCTGGCTTTCGGTGAGAAGGAAAAGAAAAGGTCATCTCATCAGGTTGAGCGACGGTTTGTTGAGGGAAAAGCTGCAATGACGCTCCTGCTCTGGTGAACAGTTGCTTCAGCATGAGTATTATTAGCCTGTGGAACAAGCTTGTTGTACATTCATTGGTCATTACTGGAGTGATCGTTGATTCCTTTGCTGTGGGTTCAATGATCGTTAGAGCTATCGTGGTTGATTATATATGCGAATGATCTGGAACTGTTCAAAATATGTCTATCGAAATAGACAAAAAAAATTGAGTGGTTTATCACGCAGATTTCAATCTTATTAACCACTATAGATAAATATTGAGTGAAGTCATAAAGAGTTAAGTCAAGAGTTAAAGTGATGCTCGAAAGTTTCGAGTTCATACTTTTAAGTTTTCTTTTATGTAATCAATAATTTTGGACCATAACTCGTAAATCGTGTTTATGAACGTCGGGGCGATTTTAAATCCGTTGGGAGCAATGTTTAACTTATCCACTCAGCCTGGTGCGTATGACCCACGTCGGCCATTTTTTTTATCTTTTGTTCGGTGCCACAAAGTTTGAATCGGTCTTTCGAGTTTACAGCTCATTATATATTTGTATTGCTTCGCATGGACCGCCACAAGCATAAGTGAGATAATGGATGGTCAGCTGATTGCTGGACTTTTGGTGGGAAATTTGTTTTTTAAATCAATTACATTTTAGTGGTCCGGGAAGATTAATTAAATTAATATGCTCCGATAAGGTTCGTCCGCTTAAACTAACATATTTATCGACAGTTGCAGTCATTTATCTGCTAATTTAGCATGTGTTTTCTAATTTAGGTGTTTTCTAAGTACGTTACTTAAGTAAAAAATACCGGTTTTGCTGAAAGGCCGACGCTAGGAAAACTCTATAACGAAAAGGTGAACACTTAAATTGCCTTGCCTATCAAATAAGGTATTATTATTTTCACTTCAATTTGCTGATGAAACAATGAATGTTTAAGTTTTAGGATGATCACATAATAAAATTAAGGATGACAAGGTACATCTCAAGAACATCTGCAAGGTAAAGTTCTACAAATAATTAAAATAAGTTTTTTTTTTTATAAATCCAATGTGAATATTAGATATATTAACTTCATGTTCTGTTCATATAATTACTTAATAGTATTTTGTTTATTTCAGACTCATAAAGAGAGTATTGATAGCTGGATTAATTTTAGCTTTCATTTTGGCACTTTTGAGTACATTTGAAAGACATGAATATAGTTGGTGATTTTGAATGTTTAACTTTGTTTAAACAGTGATAAGCTTTCTTTTGGCCTAGGTATTAACATTTTAGTTTTATTGATTGACATTTTAATAGAGATAGTTATTTGCCAAAAGGATATTAAGGTTCATGTATGTATTTTTAATATTTTATTTTTTAAAACAGTAATGTAGTCAGATAATGATGTGATGAAATAATTATTCTTTTGAGCCAATTGTTTATTTCAGAAATTATTGACCAGAATTCAGACTCAATCACCATAATTTCAACATCATCATGTCCCAAGAAATACCAAAGAATGATCAATTACATTGCAGCACACTTAAAAGTTAAAGTTTATGTAAAGAATGACCCTAAGATTGTTATTCGTATCACCAATGCAGGCCAAAACAGTATTAAAAATTGTCGATGGGAGATATATTTTTCACTCATAACCATACCCTTCCAGCCTAGATTCATTTCTGACAAATTCACTGTGTCTCGTGTCAACGGCTTCCTCTTCAAGCTCACCCCGAAGTTATTTGACAACTCCTTTCTTTTTATGCCTAAAGAAAGCACAGACTTGATAGCATTAGATTATCGAGTGCCATCAAAATATTTTGTTTTCCCAAATTGGTTCATCATCGGCCCGAATCTCGTGTCGGTAATTATCAATAGTACCTCCGTCGTCCATCATTCTAAAATGGTTATCGTCAACAAAACTACTTCAAGCTCTAAGAGATTCATTAACAATTTGGAGAGTTTCAGTAAAGAAACATCTGAGCCAAAACTTGTCATTCCAACACCATTGCACATGCAGGGTTATGGGCCACAGATGGAATATTTGACCATATCAAGAGACTGGTCCGTCGCTTTCAATGATCCCGAGCTAGCATTAGAGGCAGCTCTTATAGAAGGTGAACTTCCATTGCCTTTGCTCGTCATGTCGGTTTTTGACGATTTTTAAAAGTCGTCTGTTAAATTTGGCAGATTTTCTTGGCACAAAAACCATTTTGAACGGGTTTAATAATACCAGAAAGAAAGTTATTCGCCTGAATATGGTCAAATCATTAGAAATAGCTGACGGTGCCAACGTGGAATTTGGGAGCCAACAAATTCTTAGATCACCAGAAGCCTACAAAATTTTCACATTCAAGGACAGTGTGCTGCTGGAATCCACAAGTCGCAAGGGGATGTTCTATGGCTTGCAGACAATCATGAGTCTTTGTCGCAAGAACATATCAACTTACAAGGAGAAATTGATGCCTGCTTTGAACATAACTGATGCCCCAATATATAAGTTAGTCAATCTAGAACAGTATAAACTTCATTGGATTATAGTAATTTTAAAAATATAATTTGAATAACAAATAAGTATATTTTTGTAATGATTTAGATGATGTTTTGAATTTGTTTTTCAATCGGGGCAAGTGGTTTTATTTTTTTCTATTTTACTTTTCAAGGCAAGGGCTACATTTTTCTTTTTTTTTGCTCGGCTTATGTTTAAGCTATACAGTGACATGACCAGATTGATTCATGTTGATGAAGATGTGAACAATTTTTATCAAGTTTATCTCAATCTCAGGTATAGGGGCCTCATGATTGATGTGGCCAGACATTTCCTGAGTGTTGACACCATATTTAAAATAATAAGAACAATGTCAATGTACAAGATGAATCATCTTCATCTCCATCTTAGCGATGATGAGGGGTGGAGGATTGAAATGCTGACCTTCCCGGAATTGACCTCTGTTAGTTGGGATCCTATAATTTTGTTATTTTCTACTATTAACTCAGTTCTCCAGAATAATTGCCAGATGGATAAATATAATCCATTGTCAACTAACTGACATATAAAGGATTATAGAGTCGTAGAGATAAATGTTATCTGGCATCGATATGAGTTTTGAATCAGACAAAACCTGTCTGTAAGGAAGCATTCTAACATGAGGCTGATTTAATGCTAATTATGGATAATGGATATCTTGATAATAATAATAATCAATAATAGATACTGCATAATCTTGCCATAGACATTTCATTCCCTTTCCTATTAGAGATTGAGTAAATAACATTTTGAAAATAGGTTGGAGCTCAGCCAACAGCCAAGTATGGCTCAAAACCAAAATTTGATTTTCTCAATGCTTACCTGGGTTCAATTCCAACGCATGAATTTAAGGAGACTGAAAGACAATATTACACTTATGGAGATTATTCTAGAATATTAAAATATGCTGCCTTGCATCATGTTACTATTGTACCAGAGTTAGACTTTCCTGGACATTCTCATGCTGCCCTAGTCAGCATGAGGGCAAAGTCAAAGCTCAATGTCTTGGAGGAGTCTGATATTTTCAACCTAGAAGATGAGAATGATACCTCAGATGATGCTTCAATCAATGATGTTTCTGACACTGTCATCAATGTATGCAGGGATTCAGCACTAAATTTCATGAGTGTTGCTGTTCAAACTATGATTCATTACCATAAAGTAGGTTTATGCTTCTTTAAACATCTTTCATTCACTTTGCAAAGTTTTAAGCTGTGATATTTCAAATTTGTTATCATTTCTGACATCAGATATCTTAAGCTGTGGTTTTCATTTTTAATCTATCATTTAAAAAAAATAGTTTTGCTAAAAATTAATTTTATTAGAATGACTGATTGATCTTGATTGCTTGAAATAAATGAGGGGCATATTTTTGTGTCATTAACAAGGATCATCCACCATTCTTGCAGGAACATCAACCATTGAAAATGATCCATCTCGGGGGAGATGAGGTTTCCGAAAATGCTCTCGTTAAGAGTTTGTTCTGCAAAAAGTTGCTTCAGAATTCCAAGTCTAAATTGAGATCCTATGTCCTGAATACACTGCTGAAAATTGGTTTGCAAAACCATGTCAAAGTGGTGTTGTGGGAAAGCAATCACAGAGAAATTAATTTTGGAAATATTTCAAAACCTATCATCCACTTTTGGCTACCTTCACAAGACAAGGAAAGGATCTTTAAGAGATACATAGATGCTGGGATGGATGTAAGGGTCTCCTGACTACATGATTACTAATTAAAATATGGTTTTAAAAATTTATTAGAACCTGGCAAACTAATGCAAATAACTTTTATACCTGTGGACAATTATATTTATCGTAATGCAACTGAAAAAAATTATTTTAAAATGCTTGAAGGTAATCATTTCTGAAGCCAGGACCTTTTATCTCGATCATCCCCATGAGTCTTGCTCCCACGAAAGGGGATTGAGATGGGCAACCCAAAAGATTGATGAGTTTGACATATTTATGTATTCCCCTCCACAGGTTTGTTCCTCTAAAGAGGACAATTGCAAAGAGATGGATCACATCTTAGGTATCATTTCTCAACAATCCTCTTGAGAGCAAAAATGTACCTTTGTTACATGAACATTAGTAAATTTTGTAGATGGATTTCAAGCCATTAATTCATATTCTATTGATGACTTTTAAAGAATTGTTCTGTTTTTGTAAATTTCTCAGATTCTAGTTTAAGTAGTGAAACTTGAGGAAGAAGAATGGGGCATGCATCACAATTGTTTTATAAAAATTTTAAATAATATCTCAAACAAACCCTCACTAAAATGAATTATCTCTGAGATTTTTGTAACTATTCTTTAATGCTCAGGCATTCAAGCAAACTTATGGGGGGAACTTATTTGGGACTCTGGCGCAGCAGAGGAAATGCTCTTCCCTCGACTTCTGGCTGTTGCCGAGAGGGCTTGGCACCAAGCAGAATGGCAAAAGAGTTTCTCAAGGAAACGACTTCTTGAAGATTGGTCTTCCTTTGCCGGGGCCCTCGTGAACTGGGAGTTGGGCTTACTGGACAGCCTTTCCATAAAATATCGAATTCCTCCCCCTGGAACTAGGTATAGATAGATAGATAGATAGATAGATAGATAGATAGATAGATAGATAGATAGATAGATAGATAGATAGATAGATAGATAGATAGATAGATAGATAGATAGATAGATAGAT
>MPNW01000048.1:394789-409968 GCA_011800805.1 Hirudo medicinalis
TGCTTCATGGCATGAATTTGACAAACAAACTGTTAAAAACGTTCTCCTTGCAACTCAGTAAGCAATGGAACAAATGGCTTTGAATGAACCTGCTGGTTGTGATGATGGTGTAGATGATGATGATGATTGTAAGTGACCGAGACTAAATTGCCGATGCAGGTCTATCGATGGAAAGAGGCGAAGCAGGCATGTTTTGTTGGAGAATCTGTAAGTGCAGAAAACAATGTCGTTGTCAAAGTTGTTACATTCCCAATTCATTTTCAGCTTGTGTTTGTACCTGCTTCACACTGGGTAAATTTAAAGCTTAACTCTTTGTGCTTTGCTTGTATATAGAGAGATGTGCCTTCTAAGCATTTGGTCTTTAGATATTTGAGCCTGTTTTCTTATTATCTGTTTTAAGTATTTGATTGCATTTAAAAGAAACTGCATTTGTTTATGTTTGTCAAAGTTTCTATTATGACATTGTTGTTTCAAGATAATTCTATGAGTGACAAAGTCTGTTAGAAAAGAATTTATTGTCAAATGGTGATGGTTGTCCAGGCACTTGTTGCAGTGAGTTAAAATCCTCATCAATACTTGCCTTGTAAAAATTGTTCTGATGACATGGGGAATTACCCTTTCTATGATAAGTAGAGTTGATTTGTGATTACAGTTCCAGGTTGGGAAGTTGTAATTGACTGTTTAGACCAATGAATCACAGAAACGGTGATATGTGTGCGTTGTGGTTCAGGGGCAAATTCGGCGTGCGTTACGAAATTTTGTATGGCTTAGAAAAAAACCCCGATGCTTGGGATTAGGGCTTGATTTGGCGAAAGAAATGTGAATCAATAACAATAATGACATCGAAATAACGGTTAAAACAACCTAAGTGCACGAATTGTCTGCTACAAAACCAAATTTCATAGAACATCTAAAAGATTTGAAGTTGACGATGGGAACGTCGCCAGAAGCACCGAACTCCAATTAATTTTTCAACAAAAATCTACGGAGACTAAAGAAACGATATTTAATAGAAATACATCTTGAATGCAGAACGGAATTAGAAATGAATTTGGGTCACTGATTATGTATAACCTGATCTATTGAGTTCTCTCATTTACAGACATGTACGTCCGTGAACTTCTCACAAGAACTACATTGGACGTGACAACACCAGATAAACTGACAGTTACATCTCTCTATGCTCCGAGTTCTGAAGGTGTTGTACCCTCGTCCACAGCACATGAGGTCGCATCCATCGGGTTCACTCGATCCTCTTTTGCACTGCCTACCCCGTGTGCCTGGCCAGCTACCGTCCAGGGATGGTTCACAAAAGTTGGTCGACTGCGATGTGAACACCAGTTCGTCCCTGGAGGGTCTTCTGACGGTCACAACTAGCCTCTTAGAGGCTTCCGCCTGCTTCTGTGGATGCCTTTTCCGCTGCTTGCCGAACTGTCTGTAGACGCGTCTCTTGATGGCTATTGAGCCTCGCACGGCAGCGGACTCATCATTCGTTCTCTTGAGATCTTTAGCTTCTCCTGGTGAATTGGAGTAATCGCTGGTCTGGACGTGTTTTTGGTCGGTTCCATTGCTGTTGATAACATCGTTGCTTGAGATGAATTCGGTTGGATTTTTTGGATATTTCTTAGAACTTTTAATGGCAGAGACTTTTCTCAGTGCCTCTTCAGAGAGAACAACTCTCTTTCTCTCAGAATAACTGTGGATCAAGTTCGTTCCAGCCTTGTTGAACTTGACCATCACTGCCGAGTTGTCGTATTTGGCCTTCAGTTCATGTCCGATCATCCGGAAGGAAGGCAGCTGATGCCAACAGGTTTTCAGGCTGCATGATCCAGAAACCCCGTGGCATTTGCATCCGGGCTTGCTCAAGGATATGACAATCTGAAAGTTTAAAACAAAATTTATTATATTTCGTTTTCATGGTCACTGCAACTTATGATAAATCCCTTTCAAGCGAACTTTTTACATACTTTGCATAGTTTTAATTTTGAAATGTTTGTAACTACTTCGTGAATTTACTTCGCCAGTTTCTACTTTAAAAAAAATTTGACTTTGTGAAACTTAAATTAACGCTTTATTAAAATTTAGGCAAAGTATGCATAAGGAAGGAAACATCAGACCCACTACTGCTAAAAGCAACAACTTTTGCTCGAAGGCACACTCAAGTCGGACAATTAGCGTGCCTTCGTTCATTGGCTTCCTTAACTCTGCTTGAATGCATTTGAGCAAACTGAAATGACCAACTGTTAATAGCAAGCTGTGTACCACCAAATACCATGCACCATTATATTTGGCAATGACATCACTTGCCCAGATTTTTCAGTATTTAATCGCAGGACTTTTTATTAAAATTTATTTTTCCAGATAATGTGAAAAATCTGCAACCTTTTGAAGCTGACAAGTAAAAAGAGGTTGAAACGATGTTTTAATTATTTAATTAACGATTATTATCGCGAATATGATCGCAGGGAAGGTATTTGACGATCAAATGATGTTCCTCAAGCCTTTAAAATCATTCCAGTCATCAATTTGGAAACGTCTGCATATTTAATCCTAATTAATATTAAATCTTAATTTAATACGACGATGATGATGATTATGATTTCGATGATGGTTATGGTGATGAAAATGAGATATGAAATACGAAAATAGGTAGTCATGAGGTCAAAAGATTGGTGGGGAAAATAAATTACTAAAGACGAGAAGGTGCTGAAGAGTGAAAGAAAAGTCGAGAGGTGAGCTGGAGAAGGTAAATGTTTGTTAATTATGACGAATAGTTCCACTAACACCTCTGGAGAGGCGGAAGCTTCACAGATTGATTCACGACAACGACGCGAGTCCATCATTCTCCACCCTTCCATCGTGGCTTCTTTTCAGTTTTTTTATTCCATCAACCTTGCAGCCGTTAATTTGAATGAATCAAGTTCAACAATAGAGACATTAGCTACGACATGCACGCAAATTCCTGGCAATATTTGAATGATGATGAATTATTGCCTTCAATAGAATTTCAAATATTCAACTTGCTTAGCAGATCTATTAACTTCTGAATGTTTTTATGTTATATTTTATGTTTTTTATGTTAAAATATAACATTATTTGTTCATTTTAAGCTGTCAACATCTCCATTACAAAATGAGTCTCACACTTGTTGCGATATACAATGCTGTTGTTACACCTCCAATTATGTGAGGGATATTTTCTCTTCAGCATAATTCGCTTCAAAATTATTTCATGGTCCAACTTGTCTTGGCGTATTTTATCAAATTAATTTTAAGTTTTAAGCTGACATCTTCTGCCCAAAACATAAGAAAAAACATAAACAAAACATAAGCAGAAGTTTAAAACATTCGTTCTTTAATTAAATTAAAATTCTGAGCATACTTACTAAATAATCTGAAAATAAGAAACGGTTGGTCGATGTGGATATTATTATTTTGATGGTTTCAATTCTGCTGTTGTCGAAGAAAGGTTCAAAAGAAATCAAAGAAATCACTTCGTTCATTGTGGTAGTTTTGAAGTCAGAAGTTAAACCATTCAATCCGATCCTTTCAAAAATAATTTGAATTTGTCGTAACTGTTGGTTCATAAGAAGCCATAACTCTTCAGTTAATGTTATTTGTGTGTTAGCTTGCGGGCGTAAAAGGTTATTGTTATATTAAAGTTGAAATTTTGAAAATTGGGCAAAAATGTTATGAATAAAAAAAAATTGATTAGTTCTTAATAATAATAATAATAATAATAATAATATTAATAACAATAACAATAACAACAACAACAATAATAATAGCTAATTTGTTGTATAGCGTCAGAGGCGCCTTGTGTCAGTTCTTGCTTTTATGTTAAGCTAGGGTTTTAGGTTTATTACGAATAAAAAATTTTTATTATTAATTATTAAAATTTTTATTATTATGCCCTGGATTACTGAAGTCCGAATTTAAACCTCGGAATTTGGATGAAAGAATTCACAAAGTTTCATTTATAAAGAAAGATCTCTAAAGATTCTCCAAACTTTATTAGTTTGGATCTTTTAACCAATAAAAATTCCAAGCACCCCTTAACAATATAAATTACCTTGAATTGAAGATACACATTTAGAAATTAATTTCAATTGTATATCTGAAAAATTAAGAGAGTATTAAGTGGATTTCTATTCTTCAGTTTCTGACAAGAGTTGGTGTGCATCGCGTCGTAAACATAGGTGTTGCCCCCTACCCCTGTTAGCCTTTCCCTTCATATTTTTCTAAATCTGCATAATTTGTAAATAACAATAATAATTCATAAATAATTTATTTGTCATAATACAACTCCAGTAAATTAGGACATCTTCCGACATCAATATTTATTACAACTTTGACACGAAGAAGCCATTGAGAGCTTTCGGAGTCGCTCCAGTCCAGGCAGCAGTGACCGGCATAAGAAGGCCAGAAGGCCAAAGAGAGCCTCTCATAGCCGGTGGTAAGCGTTGGGTTCCGAAGGATAAAAACCGACAGGGACATCCGGCTGATCACCGCCGGATGCGCTCCCCCGAAAACGTCAGGAGATTCAAAGGGCCGAAACGTTTGAAGACGGGGGAACCTCCTCTGAGGATCCCTGTCGGAGCTCCAAGGCGGAGTATTAAGAAACATGTTAAACGTTTCGATAACGAAATTACAAGTCTTTGACTTTGCTTTCCTTATGTGTCTTTAGTGTGAAATTAATCGTTTGCCGCTAATCCACCAGTATTGGTATATATACTTTATATACTAGACTTTAATGTTGCAATATTTATGCACACATAACAAAAATCCCCCCCTACCTCGACTGATTTTAAAATTCTGGTTACGCTACTTTCGTAAATGCGTTAAGTCAAACGCAGAGAGGTTTGTCCCATATTAAAAGAGCAAAATGCTGAGTCAAAATTCAAATACTGAGTCAAATATTGAGTGATTAATTTACTAGTTTGTTTAACGTTGAACGTTTAAACCGAGATTTCAGAATTTCTATTCAAATGGCTTTGTGTCAGAAGTTTGTGAGTGTTCATTAGAGATTAAAAGCTTTTGAAATCTCAGGAGAGCATGGAATTCATGCATCACAGTAAAAAGTACTTCCGATCTCGCCTGTTCTCGAAGTCATTAAAATGAGATTTCATATCATCAAATTGATAAGCCCTCGCCGCCATAAATGGTTTCTATAATGCTGGAAAGATCCGTTCAGTTACATACATTTACACGGATTTAAATATAAATGTGGAAAGCTTATCAGCAGATGTTGTGCACACAGTATAACGTAATGTCACTTTATTTGAATAAATAGCATGAATTTGAGCCCTCATTATTTTCTTACATTACAGGAAACTTAAAGAGACCAATATTTGTGGTTTCTGGAACGTAAATAACATATCCAAATTTGGTTCTGCAAAAACAATTTTATCAAGACACGCTCTCAAAGACCACTGCATTGTTTCTTCACTGAGAGGCGTTACAATGGTGACGTAATATTTACCCATCTTATTTACGCAACGAACAACTACTGCACAACGAAGCTTATCGAAAGCTGCACAACTTTTATAAATAGATAAATAAACTGAAAATCGTCTGCTCAAATGTTATGGGCGGGACACGACCGGCAGGAAGAACTGGACCTGATATTCCTATAAGTTAAGCAGAATTGTTGGACTAACCAAGTCAAAACAAAAACGCCTTGCAAATAGAGTGATGAAGAATCTTACAACACCTCTTTCACATCACGCATTTCCCTTACTTCTCTGTAAACTTGCCGCAAGAATTTTTATTTACGTACCGATCCGATTTAGCGTGGCGCAGGTTTGTTTAGCTTAAGCAGTTTGTTGCTGCAAAATTAAAAAGTTTATTATTACTTCAAACGCTTGTTGCTTCAATTACAGTTTATTATTTCACCTCTAATCTCTTGGCGTGCATCCTTTCTTTGCCAATTTCTCGAACTTTGAAGCAAGTTGTAACTCGGCCACCGACTGCTCGTTTTTCGTTTCGTTAACGTAAATATTCTGCAGTTATCAGTAACACAATAAATACTTATATTTCTTTCCGAGAGATGATGCATGTCATTCACAATTGTTCACAGAGCGCTCGAAGTCTATGCAGTCACGTCAATTTCAATTGAGACCGATTCAAAGCGACTGACGAAAAGTTACATATATCGTTTATGAAGTGTTAGATCCTTGCATGAAATGAAATGTCATCCTCACAGCTTCACTTGAACTTAACCTTCAACGACGGATCCCATCATTCGTGGACGTCCGCCGTAGACAAACATGGGTGCGTTTTGTTCGCAAAGGTGTGAAAATACCACATCCTCAAAGTACGTCTCAAGTACAAGTAATTAAATTACAATGTAAACTGATGTAGAAATTTGAAGCAAAAGGTCGAACGACCATTATGTTTATATGAAATAAGGTGCAACTAAAGTCAACATTTTCTAGTAAGCTCTGATTAACGAAAAGTTTAATTCTTGGAATTTTCTTTTCTACTTCAATAATTTGGATTCGGATTACTAGTCTTTTGAACTCCAAATATCCAACGGTGACAGCGAGCAATCGCGTCGATAACAGACGAAAACATTTATTGCTTTCACGGTCGCACTTATTAAAAAGAGGTTCCCACAAAATCGTATGAAATAATTGTTACGCACTTTTCAAGAGACAGTTTTATTCGAACACAAAAATAAATAAATTGTGTCGCTGAACTAGAAATCTTCCAGTACAAATTAATGGAAAATATTAAAATCTATTTAATATCGCAATGTAAATTTTTAATGTCTCACCAAATAAATTTTTTAATTGATAAAAACAAAGATTAATTATCAGTTCACAATCCGAATCTTTAATTAAAGAGAAAAAATATCATGATTGCAACGTGATTGATACATATCTGAATGTTTTTAAATTATAACTTTGATTTGATCTTAGAAATCGGAATGATTCATAAAAGATCACATATAATAAGAAATAAATTCTCAATGAAATATTTTCTTCGAATTTTTACATAATTTTTAACCGTCGTTAATGCGTCCAAAATAAGTCATGAATTATGACAGGAGGCGATTTCGTGAAAGGGTTGACATAGTTTCATTGTCGTGATGGACGTCTTTATATGATTAATAAGGAATTCATTGTTGCCCAACAACTTTACTTTAACATATCCACAGAAGGCGTCAAGCACTAGGAGTCAATTTATCACCTGCCATATTACTTATCACGTGGAGTGATCCACTGAAAGTTATCACACCTGCCTGGAAAATTGATCAATAACGTAAATTGAAGAATTGGAAAACTGTCCATATTGCTTTTAGCAATTATTTGTCTTGTCTGTATATTTTATCATATCTTGGTTGAATTTTTTTCTGAATATTTGTAATTTTATAATTTACTGAATGATTCACTTCGCTTGCTATTGTTAGTTGAACATGACCAGAAGCTGGTATTGGATCATTACTGATCCTATATAGAATAATATGTCAACTTAATAAGCAAGCATTATCCTCCAGGGTTTTGAAGAATCTCATTAAAACGAGAAGGCATTTCTTTTTGAATGACTCCTTATCAAGCCAATTAACAAACTTGGAACTTATTTACAATATCGAGTCCTTAATTAATATGTTGGCCATAACAGTAACACTAAGACGTTCGTTAGTAAGGCATTGATGAAGAAGGAAAGATCAAAAGCTTGTGCCAGGAGTACGAAAACCTAAACCTGTTCTATTAGAATCAACGAGCCGCCATTTTGTGAAGTAGGAAACTTTCATAAACCGGGCCGACTTCTGTTTAGCTTCATCAATTTAATGAAGATTTAACGAAGTTGGGTGCAAAGGGTTTAATTATTAGCCGTTATGTGCTTTTTAGCTTCTGTCATCGGACGCCGTGATCATCGAGGAAGGGAGTTTTATTTTTGAAATGCATTATTCAACAACATGCATTATTCAACAACATGCATTATTCAACAACATGCATTATTCAACAACATGCATGATTAACAACATGCATTATTCAACAAGTTGATTCGTGTTTTCAACTCAATAAGCAATTAATTACAACAAGAATAACAATTCCCGGGTCTTCCTCTTACAGTTAGATGACAAATATTCGAAGAAAAAGAAAATAAAGAACAAAGTGCTTCAAATGAACAATATTTAATTATCCACGACACTTAGCATGCGTATTATAAGGTTACATACATTCATTTAGTCCTAAGGTTCGTCAGTAATTCTGAGATTAACAAATAAATGAATTAAAACATAAATTAGTTAGTATTTAAATTCCTTATTCAGTGTCAGGCAAACATCATTTGACATTTTACTGACACGTAATTAATTATTTCTTGTTATTAATTCGCTAAGTTGAGAAACTTATGAAATAACACGAAACCTGATAATGCAATGTTAACTGTTAGGCAGGCGTGTCTAATAATATTTATTCTCTTTGTTTTCATGAACAACGCATTTAGCACGGCTATTACATGCTTGACTGGAAATGCACCTAGGCGTGATTCCAGCCTCCAGGTGAATGGAGGATTACGGATGGAAGAGGTGAAATCTACGTCTTATCCGGATAATGACGTCTTTGAAGTGATGTTTTGCAAAGAAGAAAAAACAGCCACGAAAGAGATTACGACACCTCATAAATGTGGCATCTAAGAGCAGAGGGCAGTGAAAGTTTATGACCTCAAAGTTAATATATATGTATATATCCTATAGCGAGGATGATAACTTGTTCATATCCAACATTAAAGAGTTCGATAGGGTAAGGTCGTGATAACGAAAATTGTTATGCAAATACAGGCCACCGTGGAGGGAAGGACTATCTTTGATCCTGACCGACACGAGTTTGGAAGAAACTGAGCCAAATTTGGTTCAAATCTTATTTGCATGGAGAAGCATAAAAATAAAAAGAAGAAAGGGAAAAGATCTGAAGCGAATATTATCAAGTTGTTGAGCAAATTTCAGTGCACTTCTGAATAAAGGTCAGTCGGCCATTTTATCTCGACAGGGTCCTTTCTCCATTGATGTGTAAGCACGCACTGTAACTCGTATTTACGATAAACGTTAGCCATAATATCCAGACCATGTATATCTATTTTCCAAACATGGAGATACAGCACGCATTATCTCACGACTCTGTTAAACACTAGGAAAATCACATGGAAATGCTTACCTTTCGACCAACTTGGTTGTTATGGGTATTGGATAGCATTTGAAGCAACTCCTTGGAATGTCTGGGGTGGTTCATTTCTTTCTCCCTTGAGTCTACGAATCCAACTCCGAACATGAACCCATACTCCGTGTTGTCTCCACAACCTCCCCAGACCCAATCCTCTGGCAAATCCTTGGGTTTTTGCCGTCGGCTGCAACTACACTGAGACAAAAGACCTTCACGGCATGCTCTGGCCGTGACAAAGGTGATGGCCGCCGACATGAAAGCCTTCACCACACTGACTTCTTTGCTGCCAGCTGAAGTAACATAAATGGATCAGACTTTTACTTCTTACAAGAGAGGTTACAAATTAGAATTGCATTAGAGTTACAACTACTAAATTATGCAGTGGAGATGTTTGAATGAAATGTGGAAGTACCTACATTTTATGTATGTGGGTGGAACAAGCATTGAACTGTGGTTTCCCCAAGGAAACAGGGAACAATTCCATCTCCTCATTGAGAACTGAAATTGACATTCTTCGGACGCGAGTTTGAAAGCCTGCAAAACGCTTAGCACATGATCAGGGTACAACTGGCAGAGACGCATCTGACCTGGACTGAAGCCCTTTGCTTCATTACAGGAAAGAATGAACTCGGCATGGTTAGAATCGAACTTCGCGTTGAAGGCTTGATTGAGGTAGGCGGAAGAAAGATCTTGCGACTGTTTAGCCATCGATGAGTGTGATGGGGAGATGTGAAGGTTGTTATTGTTGTTCTTCAAGTAGACGCTGTTGTCCAAGATATGTGCAGCGTTGTTTGATGCTTCAGTTGCCTCCTTCTGGCGAGCAAGTCGCGGTTGCGACTTGTGGTTGTTGCGGCTTTTTTGGTCTTGAGATCTTTCGTAGTCATATATAGAACTTGGAACATCCCTGGCAAAGTGTTGTCCTCTATTCGAATTTATATTCTGCCTGTTAAATGAATTCAGAATTAAATTAATTGGAATTATTTATGAATGAGAGAACGACTGGAGTTACAAAATGGGTGAAGGTGAATGAACGCATGAATGGATGCATGAATAAGTGAATGAATGAATGAATGAATGAACGAATGAATGGATAATTGAATGAAATATATTTGCACGAAGATGACTAATGGATAGGCAAGCTCATGTGAAAGAATAGATTTCACAAAGATGTTTCAAGTTTTGTCCTCAGATTTCTGACTTTGAAAACCAGAAGATGGAGACCAGTGGATCAACAACTTGAAGCATCATCATTCAAACATTGTTTCTGATTGGTTATCGAAAGTCAATGTGGGACTACAAATATAACATTTCTAGGTAATAGTTAATCAATGTTATTTTGCAAGTAAATGTTTTTATTTTGTGCGAAAACATTAATAACATTTTCGATGATTACCTTTAATTAGTTTTTAAATTTCAATGTTCTCCCCATACTGGCATACACATCCAAATGAGCACGAGACAACAGTAGTAACAATAATAAGAGTAATAATCATGATAGTAATAATAATAATAATAATAATAATAATAGTAATAATAATTTTAATTTTAATAAAGAAATTGAGTTGATACCCGGAAAGCCGATTGCTGAAGATATTCAAAACATTGCATTGAATGGGACACACATATTCTAAGGAAAGTACTTGGTTGAATGATAGAAGAACTGACATAGAAAGAATAAATATTTTTGTTTATGTTCATTCGATTTAAGTTTTTACTCGGTTCGTAATTAAGACAATTCATTCGTTTCCATTTTTGTTTTTTTTGTACTGTCTGAGTTCTCTAGATGAGACTTGACAATCATTTTATCCGGCTGCAATACAGCCGAGTTTGACTTTGAATAAAATAATAATAATAATAATAATAACATTAAAAATGACATCTAATTTATCGTGACGAGTGACTTTTAAATAACAATAAATNTGACAATCATTTTATCCGGCTGCAATACAGCCGAGTTTGACTTTGAATAAAATAATAATAATAATAATAATAATAATAATAACATTAAAAATGACATCTAATTTATCGTGACGAGTGACTTTTAAATAACAATAAATTACCATGACAAAACATGACTTCAATGACCCTGATATGAGAAATGAGAAATGTATAAAAATATTCTTCGCCTATTCTCATTGAAACGTAAACCAGCAATGGAGTCATCAAGCATTTGATGTCAAAAGGGGCTTTAACAAGAGACTTTAAAAGATTGGTAAACATGACCATAAATTACATTCATTTGTTGACTCCTAAGAGTCGTATTCCAATGCTAGGTATGCTAAGTAGCATCCTAGGGATGTCACTGCTTTAAATTGAGATGTCAACATATTTCAGACAAAACTGGTTCACCTGTCTGACATCCGTCGCAAGAAATTCTTTTGTATCGATAACATAATCCATCACATGATCATGTTATTATATTTTTATATCACTTGGTTACAATATTAATCTATTCACAGAATTCAGTGATTTAATGTATTTTACCAAACTTATCACGACATATCGGTGATCAGCCGGATGTCCCTGTCGGTTTAACCATCCAGACCCAAAGTTATTTTCAGCTGTAAGAGGCTCTCGTTGGCCTTCTTATGCCGATCTTTACTTCCTGGACTGGAGCGACTCTGAAATCTTTCATTGGCTTCTTTATGTTGCTTAGTGGACCGCTTGGAAGCCGACAAACATCGACTATGCGAGGCTCTCTTTGGCCTTCTTGTGTCGATCACGTCCGCCTCAATTGCTTACAGCGACCGTGAAATCTCTCGGTGGCTTCTTCAGATCGTGTAAGCATGTAATGTAACCAGACATGTAAGCATATTAACACATGTCATAATTAACATAATTCATTGTAAAACAATTTTTTTCACTATCATTCAATTAAATCGGACCAAACTAAACCTATTTAACTTAATCATTTTCATATTTACTCTTTACTTAATAATAATAAATAATAATAATAATAACAACAATAATAATATCTAGTTAAATAATAACTAAATTAATAAGTGCAAATAATAATAAAAAATTATTAATTACACATAACTAGGAAGCAACTCCACTAATCCCACCACGTAACTAATTGTTGTAGTCCACGTTTTAGCAATTACAGATTCTCTGGAAATCATTTCAATCAAAATGCCCTTTTGAATGCTCACTTCATACGTGGAATCACGTTCAAAATTATGTTCGAAATTATGTTCAAAAGGAAGCTTAATTGAGCTCCCCTGGTTGGGTCGTTACATCAGTACCACGTGAACAATCAAAGCCTAAAAAAATGATTGAAAATCGGTACAATGTCATAAACATAAATAAATAATATATAATATTAGTACATTATATTAATAATAAATATTGTTATTATTATATATAATATTAATACACTGCTTAAATCACTTAACTTCACTTTATGTGACCATAAACTACTTGAACATATTTTAATATATAAGAGTAATAATAATAATATTAATATTAATAATAATAACAATAATAATAATATTAATATTAATAATAATAACAATAATAATAATATAACATAATAAATAAGAATTTGACTAAATGTATGCATACATGCAATTGTTCTATTATGTATGTGCACATTTTAATAAAGACGTTAGAGTAATTTATTTATAAAATTATTAATATTATTTAATTAATTAATGATTAATCGATTGATTTATTAAATATCTTGATGACCTTCACTTTGACAATAACGAATCGATTGAAGAGAGGAATGAGTGAGAAAAAAAGTGGCATCCAATTGGAAACCTCACGAAGAAGTTCATTAACAAGTGTCCTGCATTTTGTTTTGACATAATTAAAATGCTAATTCATAAAATGCTAATTCTCGTCTCACAACAACAACAACAACATCTATTCTTGTTGTTTTTGTTGTTTGTAGTAGCGGTGATAAAAATTTTAGGCTTTGTTACTCTTATTATAAACAATATTACACCACAACAACAACAATCATAATATTATTAATAAATATAATAATAATAAATACAATAATAATAATTTAATATAATATTATTAATAATTTAATATCATTATTATCGTCATTATGATGATTGTCATCATCGTGTCACTAATGAAATAAATTGATCTTCACACCTCATCACATTTCACGCAAAATCTTTCTTTCAACAATAGATACTTTGAAAAATAAACAAATGGACGGATGGACGGACGGACGGACGGACGGACGGACGGACGGACGGATGGATGGATGGATGACACCGGATGATGATGAACATCTGGAAAGGATTGATCTCCGCATTTCAATCAATGAGGCTGATGTGACGTTGTGGGGGAAAGATTGAAAATACAAAGGCTACTGAGTGATTGACAGAACAATTGAATGAATGAAATTAAGACCTGCTACTTTCTCCTAAATGACTCGAGAGAATAATACCCTATTAATGTATCAAACACCTTGACGCCGTCATTGGCGTTGTTAACAATTGACGTCTGATTGATGATTTTTCAATCAAAACTCAACCAAGATTGATTGGTCGTTCAATTACTCGGCTAATAAATGTTACCGAGGCTATTTCATTATTATCGAGTAGTAATTAATGTTTAAACAAGCAATAACAACAACAACAATAATAATAATAATATAATTAAAATTTAAAATTCAAAATTATTTCAGTAAAACAACAACTAAAAAATTTTGTTGTCCTGCTTGATATCTCGACGACAGATTCGTGTTTCCTATCACCTGTTCCGAGATTAAGCTCTTCTTCCTGCTCACGTGGAGTACTTAATTCTTTGGTCATCATCATTTCATCGTTGTTTCATCATTGTTACATTTCATAATAATTTTAAAAATAATTTTATTATTATCCACCATTTATTCCATCAATGTATTAATTACAGGAACAAACTTTAATTAAGGTTTTTAATCACCATTACACTAGCGATAAGATTACAAATAAGATGACGATGACGATGATAGCGATGACGCAACGATGATAATGATGATAACGATGACGATGATAATGATGATAACGATGACGTTGATTATGATTGAGAATTGCTGTGCTTACGCAGAGACATAATAAGCGGGTAAAATGATGATACTAGTTTGATTATTAATAAATATTATTTAAATTAATTATTTTAATTGTAAATAAATTCGTAATTAATAAGACATAATTTACATAAAAATAAATAATTGTTTAGGACATATTGTTATTGTTAGGCTTGCTTGTAAGTAAACGCACCAAGAATATTTGGTTTGAAACAATGTTTTACCAATATTTGTGTAATTATGGATCTAACAATCATGCTTTTCATAATATAACCCTTTGATGTACATGGCTGGGTGAATGACTTAAGAACTCTTTACAAATTATATATTATAAATGTATAAATAAAGGAATATTTTTATGAATTAATAAATAAGTGTGACATTACAAATATTATAAATGGTTTATTAATATATTTAATACAGTGGAGGGCAGCCACAACAGCAGAAAGAAATGAAACAACAGTTATTTCAGGAAATAATACATTCATGTTTTCATGATTACGCAGTTGAATTAGGTTTGTGTGTGACGATATTGTGGCAACCCTGCAAAAGCGATAATTAATTTTTGTGATTAAATTGAAACGTCATATTTTGGATCTTCTGTGATGCAGTTCTGCAGAACTAAATTAAGTTTATAGCACTTCACTTCCACGCAGATCCCCAAAATCCCGCACCAGATTCAACAAGTCTTACAGTTCCACACAAATTCTCAACTCGATAATTCAGTTCCTTTCACCGAATACTTGCTCAATAAACTTGCTAAAAAACCTCCCAAGTTAACGGACCCCGGTTCATTTCGATATGTTTGTGAAATGTTTCATTCTTGTGTTTCAATAAAACGGAGAAACGTGAAATAAAGACCTCGTGTCAAAGAACTTATTGCTCCGAGCAATACAGGTGTCCAATTATCGACAGATGAACTTTACGTAACCTCAACCAGGTAATGACCTCTCTGATGTCACAAATACATTTTCGAATTGA
>MPNW01000048.1:411197-466851 GCA_011800805.1 Hirudo medicinalis
ATCATCGTCATCATCATCATCATCATCCTCATCGTCGTCGTCATCGTCATCGTCGTCGTCGTCGTCGTCGTCATCATCATCATCATCATCATCATCATCATCATCGTCAACAACAACATCTTCCGTCGTTGTCATCCTCACATTATCATGGTTATTTATAACATAATGGAATGAATATAAAAATTAAAATAATAATATTATATAATATAATAATAATGTTATAATTATGTACTATGTTATTAATTTAATAATATTATATCAAATATATTAAATATTACTTAATACTGTTTGTTTGAATAAATTCTAGAATAAAAAATATTACAATTAATAATGCTTTATAAATAAATAAAAATTGCTCCAAATAGTCTCTAACCTGTTCAGCTGAACAGTTGACGATGGTCCGTGAATGCAGATGAAGATGAAGACTACGAAGATGGCGAAGGTCGTCTGTTTCATCGTGTAGTTGTTTCAGTCAGCCCCTGTTTGGTCAGTCAACCGATGGTTTAAAAGAAGAATGAGATTCTCCTGTTGTCTCTTGTTGCATCCAACGAGAACATCGTAGTCCACATAGTATTAGTAGTAGATGGCGATAATGATGATGGTACTGGTTAGAATTCTCTGGCGATGATGACGACGATGACGATCGCATCGGTTTTATTGCTTTATTTTAGCAATAAACTTCTCGTAGGATTGGTAAAAACAAAGTTTTTGTTCGAAAAAATCAAACAAATCACCACATCAAAAACTCTCCTTTGAATCCTGCTTATAAACCCTCCAGGAACGATGCAAAGTTGGTGAATGACATCAAACGATCCTTTTTCGTAGCACTCTTTAACATAGACAATTAATAATTATATAAAATTAATAAATAGCCATTTAGAAATAAATTTAATAAATTCGAACGAAGCCTCCCTTATTTAAAGTCTCAGCACAAACACACGAGGCGCGTTGTTTATATACCCACACCGTTCACCTTTTCAATCATTCTTTCATTCTGTCGATTGAAAGAATGCCAGTCTGAGATAGGTATCTATGTGTATCATGATATGTATCTGTATGCTATTTGGCTTCATTGTTAGGTGTAAATTGATGAAATGATGAGATCTCTCTTACAGATAGGACCTCAAAGCTAATTTCACCTTTTCTCTCGGTCTTTGAGCACCGTGTCGTCTTAACCTAACCTTCCCGGAGGCAAAATATTAATTAACTGATGGTATATTATTTATTCACTTCTAAGCGCAACATCTTAATGATGTCTTTAACAACTCGAACTGCCCAAGAAAACCAAAGCGATGTTTGTTATTTTAAAATTCTGATTTACAATTACTCCTGAGTTTCACGTCAGATATGTCTGTAAAATATCGTCGTGAAATATCGCCCATTGTGGCCATGAAATGCGAAACCACGATTTGAATTATGTGAAATAAGAAGCTGAATTTAATGCAGTTTAGCGCTGTTATTTATAGTTGGAGCTCACTATTCATAATTATATTTATCAATATTCGATGAATAAATTTTAATTGGCGCAGACGTCAACCTTGATTGTTTCAAGGTTATGACCTGGAATAACTTGTACAAAATGATGCTTTGCGGACAGTGTTTAAGAGATGATTTCACACTTTGCTAGAAATAATGCATTTTTGTTTGTAATCGTGAAAACATTATTTTGGCCGAAAAGTCTTAAAAATAGATTAATCCAGAATGCCGCAATTTCTTGTCATGCACCAATCGCTGGGAACAGAAGATACCGTCTGCTTCATTAGTTCCGCACACGTAAGCTATTTCAGACTCTAATTGCAACCTCTACTTTTGAGTTCTCATTTATTTAATAAGTAGAGCTGCTTTTCCTTATATTTGGAAAGTCTACTAAAGAACTCGGATGCGGTCATTGGAAGCGATTGGAAATACTAAGATTACTTTGCAAAATTAGACCAACACTGGATAAGCGCAGCACGGGACAGAAGAATCCAGCTAAAAACTAATCAAACTCATTCGACTCATCAAACCATCGAAGTGATTGAAAGTAAGTGTGCGAGATTCCAAAACAATTCGTCATTTTCCAGTCGAAACCCCTTGGATGGCAAATCGGATTACATCGGAAATATGGAGTTGAGGTTTTAATTGAATTCAAGATAATTGGATAAAAACGTCAGAGTTAGCAAAATGATGCATGGAGTTTGAATTTCTTGATTATGATTGTGCTCCTGTTAACGATTCGTAACCGGTATTAAATGACTGTTTATTATTTAACTTATTATTCACTGACATTTGTTCTTTAAGCAGCAACATGGCTTCAACAACCACCAGTGTACCTCCAAAACTCACAACAATTCAAGGCAATGCACTAAGGAAATGGAAACTTCCAACATTGAAAGTCTTGGAAAATATGAAACTTTCATTAACTTGTGTTTACCACCTTCATCCCACGCGGAATGAATGGGCCCTAAACGCAGTTAATATTTTCTCTAAGATTTTATTTATCAAAATGTTGCCATCAAGAAAATATTTATTAGTTATAAACTATTTTGGGGCTTAATGATATTATGCATCTAGGGAAACCGAGAATTAAGTCGATTATTTCGAGGACATTGAAATCACATTGGATATAGGATGTTACTAAACGGATCATCTGGCTGTTTTGGGTTCGTTTTTTCTCGAAAAAACATCTTTAAAAAATATAACATAAACTACAGCTTTCTGTCCCTATCACCACATTCCTGTAATGAATAAAATTTCTTCCTCCTTTAAAGGGCGTGAGCTCCGATAACGAGATGTGACGATATATATGTATAATATATTATATTATATAATATTTATCGATAATAAAATAAATTAGAATAAGTAATAAATTTATATAAAATAAAAACCATTTTTTCTATATCTTACAACCAATGGGAGATCAGCTAAGTAGGTCAACCTGTTGAGTGGTTGGAGGAGCTTTAAACATCTGCTCTGTAAAAATCGGCTGCTAATTAATCCAGGTGTCACTTGCTTTTTTAAGATAAATTTTTAATAAAATACAAATATATATATATACAAAACATGAAATACGTTTACACAAATATTTCTAGTCAAATTACCTTGCTGAAGTCTTGTGTGCGCATGACATAAATTGACGCGATCTTGCAGACAGGAGGGTGTATAATTATACAATATTTTAAATCACAATTTCTGTTCTGGGAAGTCAAAAGTCGCTTCTTGACCCTAGAAATGATCGCCATTTCATAGAACACATATAATAATATATCAAGCATCGTTCGTCCACGTCGTTCGACTGGCAATGTTTATTTTTCTTAGTAAACAAGTTCACATTTGAATCTTGTATATTATTTCTACACTTTAGAGTGACGATATTTCATTTAAGCAGATATCGGAACATCGTTTTAAAAGTCTGAATCGTGCAAGTAATAAAACATTAAGAGCAAGACAAGGGCTTTAAATGTTAAATTTATTCGGGTGAAGTGATTTAGGACTCATATCTTTAACAACTAGCTACTTCGAACGGCTAGTTTATCAATATATAAATCAAATTAGAGCTTTTGTGGAGATTGTGGAATTTTGTTTGACAAGTTCTGAAAATGGCTTATTCTTCAATTAACAATCAAAAAGTCGGAGATAAGAAGTTATTGGATCCATTAATAGCTGATTTGATAACACTTTCTTATGAATGTAAACGCAAATATCAGCCAATCAAAGAGGTGAGTGGACCTTAGTTATTAAGGTATTAAGTTGTTAAGAATAGTTATTAAGATATTCAAATTTATCTCATTGTCACTTTTCCTCAAAACCTTGGAATTATTAGCAACAGTTAACGTAGTGCAGTTCTTTGTTAATTCTAGAAGATAAGTTTGATTTTTTTCTACATTTTGTATTTGGTATCTAACCAATGATTTTCAAAATTTAGTTCTTGGCACTTAATCGTATGAACAATTTTATTGTTTAGATTTTGTTAATCATGGGGAATTTAAAACTCTCTTTTATATAAACTAAATTTTTCAGTTCACAATTATTATTCAATCTTCGTATATGAATATTTATCATGATATGTAATCATTTTGTGAAACCTTTTCAACTTGTAGGCTGCAGAAGCATGTCAGCTGAAAGTTAGAGGAATAGGAGCAAGGTCTGAAAATGTTCTAGCAGGTCGGATTCATTATTTACTAATGGTATTAATAATATTGATGGTATTATTATTAAGATTATGAATAAATCCTAAATTAATAGCCTCCATTATAAATATTATTAAAAATCTGTTACAATAAACAATCAAGTCTTTCTTAGGATTGCTGGCAGTGAGTACTGAAATAATCCAGCCATTTGTCATGGGCTGCGACACCAAAAACCCAAAGATCGCTCAGATGTCACTCACAGCAATACAGAGGCTCATATCACAACAAACAGTTAATGAGGTTCAGATGTTTGTGTACTTAATTAATGTTCGTTGTGTTATTGCAAACATTAAACTATTTAATGTCTTACAGTATGTTGTTATGTCCTGTAATAAGGAGTGAATAAACATTAGAATGCCATCGTAACGACATGGAGGTTGGCCGAATTGGTTACGTTCCTCTGTACGGCGATAATGTCGACGGTTGTAAAGCGTCGTGTTCGAAACCCGGCCCGTACTGCTGCGAGCGCCCTCGGGAAGGATATTCTTTAAAAGCCTCATCCTGGGGCTCATTAGAATAGGATTGCATCCTAATGTTTTGGCCCCGATCAATTTATTATGATAATGAATGTGAAAATTGTGGTTTTGCATGGCATACGATAAACCTGCACATAAAAATGTATATAAGATTTTGATCTTTTTTCTTAAACATTTGATCGGTCATTTTGTTTTTGACGAGCAGCTCGCCCGTGCCATGCACGTGACAAAGATATTAATTTACATAACATGATAACGAATGCTAACTTGACAACTTAGGAGGCAGCACAAAACATCGTGAGTTCTTTGTGGCTGCTGATGGAGGCTCGAATTGAGGAACTGAAACTCCTGCAAACTGCCATCCTCCTCATCACCACAAACTCTGTCGTCAAACACGAGACTCTTTCCAAGGTCACGCGATGCAACCTATTTAAACCATTGCCAGTGTCACGACAACATTAAATTAAATTATAATAATAATTCAGTTAAAATGTTGTTAAATTCATTTGATGCATCAATCTGGTAAATCTGATGACGAGGACGAGCGGGTGGATGTGTTGATTTACGTGTCAGACTAACAACATTGTTTGACATCATCTGCCGTAGGAATCGGTCGACGTCGCAATATTCTCGATACGTTGTTTTGATCTTGCAGGCTTTGGCCCTTTGCTTCAGAATGCACTTTGCCAAGGACAGCACGACGACGCACACGGCCGCTGCCACGGTGAGGCAGTTGGTGAGTGCCGTGTTTGACAGAGCCGTCGTCGAAGACGGAATGCCGGCATCGGGTTGGATTTTAAATTTCGAAGCATTTACTGCTTTAAGTTTTTAAGTGTTAAGATACTCTGAGTCCAATGAAAATGAATAACTTTTGATTAAATATAAATAAAAATATGATCAAGTAATAATTGCTTGTAGTCTTTACAGAGTTTTATTACTCAATATTCAGAAAATCTTCAGCCATTTTCTTTGGAAGAATTAAAGACTGGATGCAAAAATGCACCAAAGTCTCTCAGACCTTATGCTGGAGATGCTTTTCTTCTTTTTCAGGTTCGGAAACTGAATTTCTTTGTTGCCGTCATCATGCTTTATCACAGCTACTTATATGTTTTACATACCATTTGTAAAGTAATATTGAATTAATTATTTATTATTTTGGAATTTTGTGTTCCTTCAAACACACTCCATTGAATACTGGCACATTTTGCCATCAAACCTTCTAATTTGTGCCATCGTCCGTCGGAGCCGGTGACTGGTGCCGAAACTCGCCGGCAACCCGGACGTCGGCGATGAAGCAAAACCATGGAGAATTGATGGGCATGAAATGTCACTGACAGTGGCTCGACTTTTGCCCATCACTTGGCCAAAAATCATGCCATCGTGTTAAACAATTAATCAATTCTCATTTGATAATTTTAAAAAGTCTTTAAATTATTAGGAATGGCACAGATAATGTTTTCAAATCATTTTCATTCAAAGGATTTTTGCCAATTATTGAATGCGGACCAACCCTATTGGCTGCTGGGAATGACGGAAATGACTCGTGCACTCTGTCTTGAACTCATGGAAGAAGTTCTGACCAATTACACTTCAGTGTTTCTCAAGGTTTATTTTCATTTGAATTCCCATCATCTTTCAGAAATCATATGGAAGAATTGTCATAATATGCATTTTAAATGATATCATCAGCTTCATTCATTATCATCAATTTTTGGTCACTTTATCCAACATCTTGCAACTAGTTACTTACAATTCGACCACGTCAGTGACATCATCGTCGTTGTGATAACTTTAGCATCCCGAGTTCACCTTTCTGCTGAGCGAAAAGGTCTGCCCCCACGTAATAAAGCTCTTTTCCCCGAGCATCAAGTACAGGGCCTTCAAGGGAAACAGCAGTCCTTCTGTCTCAATTGGCATTGAGAAACCCTTCTTTCCCATTGTCATCAGACTGCTCAGGATTGTTTCAGTACTCATTCAACACTATTACGTCATATTGGTCGGTTTCACGTTCGGAAGATGTTGAAGTTAAAAAACTATGAATGTTATTTATAAACATCTAAAATTTAAAAAGATTACTTATTGTGCATTTAATTAAAGTTAACAGATTTACCTCATTTTATCTCCAGCCAACAGAATGTGAGATATTTTTATCGCTACTGGTTAAATTTCTCGACCCCGAAAAAACCAACTGGCAGAGGATAGCTTCTCTGGAAGTTATTGGAAGGTTGTGCCTCAAACCTGCTCTCATCAGGTAAGTGAAATCTGCTTGAAATCCTTTTGTAAATGTAATTCATTTGTATAACGCCATATGCTTATCACCAGAGACACTCTTTGCCAATCATTCACATAGCAGTGCAAGCTGGGTTGCAAACATGACACATTACGACTGCATGAAGGAATGCAACTATCGGAACTAACTTGCATGCCTTGTTTTATTGCATTGTTGTTGGTTGTCTACAAACTACTGTTTATTTAAAATATTTATTTTAAATTAGTTTTATAATTTTGAAATTAGTTTTAGAATTTTCTCTAATAATAATTCTACCTCAGAAACTTTTGTGAATCGTACGACATGAAGCCTCATTCGACAAAAATTCTCCGTGACATCATCACCAGCATTGGGGTCTTCATCCAATCTCAATTCATCAATCCATCTCAAACTCTTACAAGCTCCACCTCTTCAAATATTGGTTAATTTAAGATTCTAAAGCAGAACTTCAAATCTTTGTTTCAACCCACGCCAAATGAACTGAACTGATGCCTTATCATTATTTGGAAGCACAGGTGTGAAGCCAGGTGAAAACAGCTTCCAACAGGTAAGCATGACTCCCCCTACAGGTTTGACCCAACCTCAGGTCTTCTTCTTCTACCGAAACATCTGGCTGCCTCTTGTCCTCAACGTAGGAGCAGCTCAAGGCTCCCAGAAATCAATTATGTGAGCATTCTTCTTTCTGTTAACAACCCTCTTTAAATCATTCATTTTTAATTAAAATATCAATTTGAGCACTTTTTAGTTTTCAGCTTCTTGGTTGGTAAAGTTTCACTTTATATTGATAATCATGAGGAATTCTTGCTCTTTGAATAGGTTGGAGATGCTCGATAAGACAGATGCACCTAACTCCATCGAGGGTTATGGCCTCTCCCTTGCTTTCCTTTGCATTCTGGATGTAGTTAAATCCATCCAGTCCATCATCCCAGTATCAAAGTCTCCATTATCTTCATCGTCCACATCGCCACCATCATCATCTCCAATGACAGAAAGCTCCACGTGTTCAGAGGCTCCGGCAGCCTCTTCATCGGCCGATGGCATTTCCTCGCAGTCGTCCTCATCACCATTGCCATCGTCATCATCACCAATTTCTATCACTGATGACAAAGAAGGGAACAATTCTGATGGTGATTTTATAATTTTTTGTCTTGGATAAAGTGTGGAAGTCGTTGTTGAACTATTGTTGTTGTTCTCATCACCATGACCATCGTTGACTGTTTAGGGTTGTGCTTGTCATTACAACTTGGCAACACATGCGAGAAATGTTTGTGATCTCGTACCATTTTGTATATTTTGAAACTACTTTATTAAGAAGAACAATGCACCCATGATTTGTATATCACTTTATCAGACTTAAATAATGTGGTTGTTGTAGTGAAAATGATGTACGACCAGTTGATAATGTCGAGCTGGTGTGGGGTCCTCTCTGCCTTGAGTCTACTTCTTGATGCTAGGTTTGTTCCAATATTAGTTATTATATATTAGTTATTAGTAATATGTAGTTCCAAAGGGAAACTAATAATTTTATGCATCAAAAGCTGCATAATTTCTTTAAGAGGAAGTTTTAGTAAATGTAAATGTTACATTTCATAGGGCCTTTGCTGATGATGATGATTTTTAATTTCACAGCATGGATGATCAAGTGAATGAATCCATCCTTCGTTCCCTCACGACGTTCGCCACCCTCTGCGGTTCGATGGGTCTCGTTGTTCCCCGGGATGCCTTCGTCACTGCCCTCTGCAAGGCCTCCCTCCCCATCCACTACACCCTCCAAGCTTTGGGTGGCCCTTCGGCCGTGTCTTCCTCCGCTTCTGCCGGAGCCACCTTTTCCAGCTCGGGAAGCACTCCTGACGTAAAAGCCGGTCGGTAACTTCAATTGGTTGTATGAATTAGTAATAGTTTTTGACGAATTAATTTTAATGAGATATTTCATGCAGAATCTGATTTGTAATCAGTTGGTTTAGTTTAACATCTGTTTATTTTTTAAAAATTATTGCAAAGTGAAAACATGTATTATTGATTAATAAATTGTCCAACTGTTGTAAGACACCAACCACAGCCTATTTCAAACTCAGAAGATGAACTGGATTTTGAAGATTTGATTTTTATTCCATGTCCAATTTCAGGCTCTCGTCCTAGCCAATCAGATTTGCAGGCTTCGTTTAATGAGCCTATGCAAAGCAGTCAGGTTGTAGTTGTGGGGACGGCCCTTCACACAGGATTGTCCAATCAGAATGCTTATCAAGGTCCAGTTATGGTAAGTTTGTGAAAACATCATCAATATGTATATTCAATTGCCTTATTAATAATGCCAGTCTGGTAGTGGAAGAATGCTATTTTGTCTATGAATGCTATTATGTGCTATTTTGTCTTTCATTTCACGTCTAAAAGATTTTTGAAACGTCGAGTGCACGTAAACAAATTAAATTGCATTCCGTCGCATGCGTTGTCGTCAACAAGCAGCTAAATGTTCAACAGTTGACAGCAAAGAATGTCCACTGCATGAAGACTTTGTTAGACATGTCCATGAATCATGGAGGCTTGTTTGGTGCTTCATGGAATCAGATTCTGACAACTCTGCAGGTTTAAATTTATTTTTAATCATTTTTCAAAGACACTTCTTTTTCATATTTTTTTGTCATTAATTTTTGAATGATTTCGTGTTGTTTTAAACTTTTATGTGCTCTTATGGTAACTTATGGTAATATTTTTAATATTGTTATTAAAGTAATATTTGTTACTTTCATTTAAACCTCTTTATAGACATTAGAGTTGTCATTGTAACAGCATCTGGTGTGGATTCTGGGGCTGAAGCCAACAACCAACGGGAGCATGAAGGCGTCGCAGCTGGCCTCGGACAACGTCAACTCCGTCATCACCACCTCCATCATGTCCGACCTCCCCTTCCTCTCTGCACAACTCTCGCAGCTCTTCGAAAGTTCTCGGTACTTGAAACGAACGTTCGATATTTAATTTAATTCTATTTAAATTGCTTCAATTGCATTTGTTTGAATTCAGTGAGCTGGATGATGTTTCTCTGCATCACCTGGTCAATGCCCTTTGCAAGTTATCATCAGAATCCATGGATGTTGGATACACCAACAGAGTGGGTGGTCCTTTGTTAAACTAGCAGGATTGATATTATTATTGTAATTTAATAATCTTTTTGTCTGGTGCTGATGTCAACAATTGCGATGGGAATGAAGCGAATAATGATTATGCAGGTCGATGTAATTAATTAATTAATTACCCCATTAATTATTTTTGATCAGGAACCTTCGTTGTTTGCTGTGGCAAAATTGCTAGAGACGGGATTGGTTAACTTGTGGCGTGTGGAAGTCATTTGGAGGCCTGTTACTGGCCATCTTTTGGAGGTTGATTGGTTGTTATTTTAAACTTTTTAACAGTAATTTTTGTTGTATTACTTTTCCCCTGTTAATATTACAAATTTAAATGGTAATGTCTTAATCAAATGTGGAACCAAGATTAATTGTTGCTTATTATAAATGAATGATTTGTTCTCATATTTAACTGTCCTGCTTGTAAACCAGGCCTGCCAGCATCCTCATTCCCTCATGAGGATGTGGGCAGCTGAATCCATCACGACGCTCATCAAGTCTTCCTTCCAGTTCAAACACCAGCCACCTCTGAGTGAACAGCCTGTAAGTTACCCGGTTCTGCAACTGCTTCTTCACAATCAGTTTTTATCTTCCATCATTGATTTCAGAAAATGTTTTTTTAGGTGTGGAGAGTTGTTTCATGCGATGATGAATGAAAAATAGTGGCCTGTTTTATAATTGTGATGTCGCTTTTAGTTGTTGGTCTTGTAATATTTAACTTTTCTTTCAGCAAAATGTTTTAGAACTTGTTGTAATTCTGTTTCTCTGGTTGTTGTTGTTGTTATTATTATTGTTATTTTTTCCCAACAGAAACTGCAGTCGAAACTGTTAGCTCCACTAAAGGACCTTTCGAACGTCATGCATGTTGACATCAGGCAGAAACAACTTGATTGTGTCCTCCAAGTTATCCAGAACTTTGGGGAACACCTGTGCGGTGATGGGTGGTCCTTTGTTCTCAATATTTTGGGATCAGTTACACTCAGTCAGAGGTGTGCTTGTTTAACAATTGAATCTGTGACGACACGGTTTTATTTATTTAAGGCAGTAATGGCTTTTTTTCTGACAAATGATGTTAATGTCCATCAATGTGAATGTTTTGCCAATTCATAACTCCCTTTGATTGAAATTTATCCAACAGCCCATTGGCTGATATTATTTTGTGAATCAATTTTCATGGATCAAGTTTGGATTAATTTTGTTATTTATTTTTTATTCACTCATTAGCCTGCTTTAATTGATTTGAGTAATGCCTAAAGTAATCAAGTAATGACTATATTTGTTACATGCACAGTGAGTCCCTCATCAGGTCAGCATTCCAGAGCCTGCAGCTGGTTGTGACGGATTTCCTTCTGACTCTACCATGTCACCACCTCCAGCTGTGCGTCGAGGTTGTCTCCATGTTTGGAGTGCAAAACCAGGAGTTGAACATAAGTCTCACTGCTGTTGGATTGTTGGTGAGTTTAATGAATTATTCTCAAAAATATTATTATTTTTATATATATTATTATTATTTTCAAACATATTGTTATTTATATATTATATATTATTATTATTTCCAAAAATTATTATTACGTTTGGAATTATTCACAAAGCATCTCCAAATAACAAAGTTCATCGACCATGCATAATCCGAGATCTCCATATGATATTTGCAATTGTATGTTTCAATTAATGACTTGCTTCCAGTGGAACATTGCCGACCATTTTTCTCAAACCCGGTTGAAAATAAAAGACGACCTCGAATCCAAGGAGCAAAATGAGAAATCGACTGCACTCCCCTCCTCTTCGGGAGAGAATAATTCATTGACAACATCCGCACAACAACAAGCACAACAATCTCCCAATGCACTCCCTCCTTTTGACAACCTCTGGATGTCATTGTATCTGAGACTGGGACAACTTTGCGTCGATCAGAGGCCGGCCGTGAGGAAGAGTGCGGGGCAGACCCTCTTCTCCATGATCGGGGCGCACGGGCAGCTCCTTCAGAACCAATCGTGGCACACCATGCTATGGAAGGTCTCATTTTGTTTCTAAACCATTTTGTTGTTCCTTCGTTCGTTGTTGTTGTTGTCAAAAATTAAATCCTCTATGGCAGATGAATTACTGCAATTGTTATAATAATTATTTATTTACACATCTTGTTGTTACATTAATTACCTAGATAGCTTACCGTTACATTAACCTGAAATGCTACAAAGTGACTCTCAGTAATAATGAGGATGAATACATTTCGTCGTTGAATCTCCGTGATTGCATAAACGAAGCACTTACAATTTGCATGCCATCGCGACAAAATGAGAATGATTTTAATCAAAACAATTCAAATAATACTTTTTTAATACTATTTTTTTGCATTAATTTAATACCAATTATTCTTATCTTTGAAGCTTGTTGTCATCATCTCCAGGTTCTCTTTCCACTCCTGGAGAATGTCAAACGACTTTCAAACCAAGCTGCAGAAAACAAAACCGATTCTTCCGGAAAGGCCGGAAACATTCTCATGCATCACTCCAGGGACACAGCTGAGAAGCAGTGGGCAGAGACAAGATTTCTTACTTTGGCTGGGGTTGTGAGAGTTGCCAGTCTTAAAAGGAAAACCCTTCAACTGCTTGGTTAGCATTTCATCTATGAGCAGCAGTAACCATGTTGTGAAGCAGTAACCATGTAATCACGTCGTGCATTCGTGCTTTGATGAACTCATTTCAGAAGCTCAACATTTCCATTCCACCACTACAATCTTTAATTATCTACACAACATCTTCTACATTATGACTATTTTTACTTGTTAAACTATTTCAAGTACTAATTTGTGAGCCTCTGTTTCAGGAGACTTCATGAGAGCGTGGGCCTTGTTGTTGGAACACATCGAGGACTCGGCCCTGTGCAGAAATGCCGAGGTGTCCTTGGCAGCCCTCAAGAGTTTCCAGGAGTTGTTGAACATCAAACACGACAGAGAACTTCAGACGGCGGAAGGGAATGCCTCGGGCGTGCCGTCGAGTGACGAGAAGGTCGACAAGTTGTTTTCCGAGAGAAGCACGAAAGCCGAAACTTCTCAACCAACTCCTTTCATCCAAACTGAGGAAGTCCTGCAACCTGATAAATCTCCAAAAGCTGATGCACCAGTGTTGCCAGAAAAAGATGAACTGACTCTTTGGATCAGTGCATGGAGAGTTTGGAGGAACATTGGCCTTACCTCCACTTCTCCATCATCATCATCATCATCACTGCCTTTGCCAACATCAGCATCAACTGCATCATTGTCTTCGTTGGGTGCAGAAAATGTATATGTTCCTTCGCAGGTTACCACAATCTTTTAATAGATCATCATTGTCATCATCATTAAAAAAATCATAACAATAATGTTATTGTTATTATTATTGGTATTATGGATCACTACTTAATGAAGTCTTGCACTGACATAAGGTGCTTATTTTTGCCAGGCATTCCTGACATCACTCATTCAGACATTTCCAGGCCTCTACGTTCACATCAGAGGACACTTTGTCACCTCAGAGTTGCAGAAGTTGTTCCACGTCTTTCAAAAGGCTCTCTGCGTCCCTGTCCACAGCTCTTCTTCCTCTTTCTTTATCCTCTCGAACGATCTCTCACTCACAGCACTTCAGGAGGCAATACTGGAATCCATCAGGTTGCTTGTCAAGGTTGTCAATCAGTTTTGGTGTTTCACAGATTAGCTAATTACATTAACTTTTATTCATTTTCTATTTAGAGCTGGTATTAATAATATCAACAATAATTTATTATTCTTGTTGTTGTTATTAGTTATATTGATTCTTAACAATAACCGAATTTGGTATTCAATGCACAGGATGGATTAAATAACCCGGACGTGATGTCGGCAACATATTCAGAATTGTTCGAGAGAATGCTTCCATTTATCGAGTACTCCATTCACACTCCAAAACCGGAAAAACCCGAAGACGACTGGAATACCAAATTCATAACATCGAGCGGGGCAGGAATTAACAACAAAGTCAGTGGTTTTGCATCATGAAACTTCACTGTTGTCATCCATTGTCATCTTGTTTGTCATGTTCTACTCATCACATCCTTTTGTCTTGCAATTTCTCTTGAAGTTTCTTTGATGACTTCCCTTTTGAAGCCGAATGTTCTGTTAGAAGATATCCTTCTTGGAGTTATGTCTAGACTCAATTGAAGGATTTTGCTTTAAATGCTGATATGGATAGTAATTTAATGATTATTTATTAAATATGTTATTAATTCTTCTTTTATGAAGTAAAAATTGCTTGTCCAATCAATTAGTTTTTCTGTAGGGTGATTGGATTGCATCAAATTTTGTTCCCTTCTCCGAGGCAATCATAAAAGTCGCCATGGAGATGTACAGGGCGTCTGCAAACAATATGGCTGTCATCAAAAGTGGTACTTGCAAAAAGATCATTAAAGTAAACAAATTATTGAGTTCTTTCCTCTGAAAATAATTGTTTACTAAGAATTACCTTCTGATTTCTATTTTGAAACATATTGAGTAATGTTTTGAAATGCATCCAGACATTGAGGCTACCTCTCCTGATGAAGTACAAATGTCCTTCAAAATCAACATGGATGCTTTCCATTAGGTCTCTCCTCTCCGTACTAAAAATAACCTTGCCTATTGCCAAAAGACACGGTTAATAATATTTGCATGTTCTTTATAAGTTGTGTTACGTCATACGTGACGACCGTTCGAAGAACAGTGGCAGTTGCACTTGTCGGTTCGAATTAAGCATGCTGCATTGAATGATTGAATTAACAATTAACTTATGAATTATCTAAGTTGGTTACACTTTATTTTCATGTCACGTATTAGTTAATCATACTAATTTTATTACAACATTTGTACATCAAAAATGTTTTATTGGAAATCTTTGACATTCAGAAAAAGAATTTCATGACATGTGGATTGAACTTGGAGAGGCACTGGAAAGTTTTCTATTTTCAGTCCAGTTGGTTATTAGTTAACTTATTGATATTTAATTAAATACTAACAAGTGATTGATATTATGTTTGTTCATTATTATTATTATTATAAATAATATTTTACATCATTCATTGTTTTTAACTTGTTCATTCTTGTAATATTAGTCCAAACCCAACCACATTGACAATGGAAGAGTTTGAAAAAGATGAATCTCTGGACTGTCATGTATGTCTTAATAATGTCAATGTTTTAAAGTGTTTAACGTATTATCAGATATTTTAATAAAATTACTGAATTGTTTCTTGGACTTGAAATAATCATTAATTCTTAGTTGATCAGGATATCTTCATCATCATCATAAAATTCATACAATTGTTGGAGTTGTTTTGGAATCTTCTCCCATTTCCTTTCCTATGAGTTTAATTTAATATCAATCATTTTGAATATGTTCTACAAAGGATTTTATTTTGAGACCAATACGATTATCACTCGTATGGAAAGATTGTTGAATAACAGCTGAATGATGAAATGTATTTTGTTAATAACAGGTAATTGAAACAATCAGAGATGAGATCTTGCCTTACTCAAAGAAATTACCGAATGACTTTGTTTCAAAAGTCATATCCATCCTTAATACAGGCTCCATTCATACCATCACCTCTTCGAATTTTCTTGGTTAGTTATTCGATGTTGAAATTATTGTTTCTCACTTAATCAAGCTTTCGCTTTTGGTTTGGCTCCGTTCAGATCCTAGCTGCGAGCAAGAGTTTCCACAACAAATAACTATAACCATTAATAATAACAGCCATTAATAAATAAAAAAATTGTAAATTCTTCAGTAATTTAACAATTCAATTTTTTGAACATCATTCTTTTAGAAATAGATTCCACAAATATGCTAAGGGAGGACTTTGCCAAGGTGTGCTTTGAAACACTGCTCCAATTTTCCTTCGTCCACAACCAATCACAGGACAAGAAATTAGGACATGCTGGTGAAGGAAGTGGTATGATAACCAACCTCGCCATTGAGTCATTATTGGAAAGGTGCAGAAAGGTTCTCGTAAAGTACGTCGAAGACACAAGCCATTGTGGAAATTTCCCACTTCCCAGGCCAGTTTCTATTTTTGTTCAGAAATATTTTAGAAATGAAACTTTTTTTTTATTGCCCCTAACACAGAACCTTAAAGTGATCATTGAATGTGGATGATGAACAAATATTTATTATTTATTAAAATACTTTTGAAATGTTCTTCTAATAAGTGTTTTTGCATAATTGTGACCGAGGATTAAAATGATTTTATAGCTAAATGTAATATGCCTTCATTTAAATAGCAGTAATTGCGCACATCGATGAGTTGGAGTTGTAACTAAGCATGTTTTGAGTTGTTGGTTAATAAGGATTATTGCTTGCAATGATTGCAGACCACAAATGACTGAAGTTTCATTTGTCCTCCAAGCCATCGCCACACTCCTCATCACCCTCAAGAAAAATCCTTCCATTGTCAGTGAGTGAAATTTTGTCACTTAAAACTCTATTTAAAGTGAAAATTCATAGGTTTTTATCACATTTATGTTACATTTTCCAATAACCACTAATTTTGTAAACGTTTCTTCAACTAGGCAACAAGTTGTGGAGAGAATCAATTAAACTCTATCCACATCTGGTTAATTGTGCAACATCTGCTGCAACCAGCACCATGATGTCAGCGTCCTCTTTTTCATCCTTGCCAAACCTGAACAAAGTGATCAACAATGCTCTGATGGAGTACATGGATCTCTTGCAACCACCTCCAGCTTCCTGTTTAGAAAATGGACTTTCCAAATAATTAGGAAACATTATTGATTAAAAGTCTTTGAAATGATTAATTCAACAAGTGTGCACTTTGTTTGCCGCTGACCTCCTTATTAGCTCCTTATTTTGTTCTTTGTATTGCCTGCTGTGTTGATCGACTGGGATTCACAGGGGATGTGTATAACGACACAAAATATCAGATTCTCCTGTCGAGAATTAATTTGTATATGATATGATTCATTCTCACAACCACTTTTAGCATGTAACACATGCCAAATTGTTCTAGGGGTTCAAATGAATTTTTGTTATGAGGATTATGCTTATGAGCAATTGGTGACTAATAGTATAATCATATTAGTAGAAAAGATTTTTTTAAGATGGAAGATTGTGACGATTATCCCAATTTATAAATGAGATGATGTCCTGGACATCTTGCATATCCTGGCTAATGAAATTCGATTGCTCTCGGGTTGCATTTATTTTTAGCTAATTTCACTCAAATCAGTAACCTTTTCTACTTGTTAATGTTCTCTTTGTGTTTGTATCTTTTTGGTTCATCATGCGTTGATTCATTGGAACATGATTGCTTCACATGGAATCTTGGTTAGGGAGGTGATATTGTCCCAATCAATTTATCAGTGGTCATTCTAAATATTTCCAACGAGGTGTTCATTAACTTTCCTTAGAACTAATTTGGCCTTCGATGCAAATTACTTAATAACTGGATTAAATAAACATATTGGACTCGTTACAAATAGGACTGAATATATGGATATTCTGAATGAATGTCTGCATAATATACGCATTGCACTGAGTGATGGAAACGAATTTCGTGAGAACTTTGGTTTCCCACAACTTCAAAAGCCCGATTTAATAGAATCGAGAAGTTTTGTTATGTTGTGGTTGTGTTAATGTGAATCGTAGTGATCACAGAGCGGCCAGAATCCATACAGATCTCCGGGCTTCAGACGGGATGTTTAGGCTAGATCAGGTCGGAGCGAATGATTAGGAGAGAGTTCAGGAGCATGTCGGCAAGAGGAGCATCGTACCATTTCAGTTTTATTAGCATTCAATAGGAAACGACTGCTGCATCCAGTCTTTGAAGGTATCCACACAGTTCGTGACCCCCAGAGAAAAAATGGGTAAGTTATTTAGAAAGCTTCACTCTGGCTAATACTGACCATACTAATACTGACTTGCGTATCATACATGCGGTATTGGACTCCATGTGCCCGGATGTTCTCAAGCTCAGCCGTATAAAAGAAGCGAGTCCAGAGTGGATCCCTCATGATCATAGCCTTAAGCGATAGCCTAGTTAGCTAGCCATTTACTAGTTACTAGCTAGCTATCATTAACTCGTCACCGATTGCTAGATCCTCCAGAGGATGGAGTTGTAAAACCAATTTCTGGGAAATAGGGGTGCCTCGGTTGGTTCTGGCTACTCCGGTGCGTTGACTCGGTAACGAGAAAGGCTTTGAAATTGAGCAGGTAGACCAAATAATCTCGTTATTCAACGGACGTTCTCCTCCAATTTACTTTCCTGGGGCCCTCCGCACGTCATTGAGGTAGATGACGACTCAAATCACCAAGTTGCAACATATTAAGTGGTTAACGGCCACTTTAATCAGGCTATAAATTTCAAATTCATTTATGTCATAAATTAAATTGTGACTCACAATTTGAATCGATATATTGTAATTGTATCGGATAAAGTGCAGATAACTTCACCGGCTTAATTTGTTTTCCAACCAATAATGATTATTTTTATGTAAAAATTCTCGCTAAGTTAATTCACCATTCACAAAACTTTGGTGTGACTTGTTTATAAACACCATCAGAAATGATGAATACATCGGCGCTGTTATTAAAAGCCGTAGACTTTGCAGCAAAAAAACATTCTAATCAAAGGAGGAAGGATCCAGAGAGCACTCCATACATTAATCACCCAATAGGTTTCGTACCTGTTTACTACATTTTTTTGTTTGCTTACGTTGATGCTTTTTGCTTTCACTTTATTCTTACTCAAACAAGGTGTGGCACACATTCTGGCTGTAGAGGGAGACATTAACGATTTGGAAGTCCTGCAAGTAGTCCTTTATGATATTTTAGTTTAGATCACTTGTGAAATAACTTACCCATTTTTGTAAAACCCATTCAGGCTGCCATTCTCCATGATACCATAGAAGACACAAATACAACATACGACGAGCTGAAAGACAATTTTGGGAAGTCAGTAGCAGGTAAATATTATCACAATTCACAGAGATAATTTCTGTGAATCACGAATCAATGTGCATATATCATTAAAAGCACATATAAAATGTTTCACCAATAATAAAATTCAGATTTGGTGATGGAAGTAACTGATGATAAGAATCTGCCAAAGGAACTTAGGAAACAGATGCAGATCAAACATGCAAACACAGCCTCAAGGGGAGCCAAGCTGGTCAAACTTGCAGACAAACTGTACAACCTCAGAGACCTCAAAAGAGCCACCCCTGTAGGATGGTCTGAGCCTAGGGTGGAAGAATATTTCACATGGTCTGCCAAAGTTGTTAAAGGACTCAGGGGTACATCTAGGAAATTAGAAGCATCTTTGGATCAAATCTTTGAAGAGAGAGGTGTCCTTGCAATTTCTATGTGATTGCATTGGCATAAATAACAGTTTAAGATGGACGTATTTACCTCTGATTGCAAAACAGATTTTGTATTTCACATGATTTCAAACAAGTCAAAAAACTCTAATAAAGGTATTTTAATGTCAAGTATAAAAAGTTAGAGTGATTTTTAAAATTGTGTATGCCAAAACAAATTTGAGAGGAAAACACATATAAAATCAGACATAAAATTATATAATTTGATAAATAAATTTTAAAAGTTTATTTGCATCAGTGATGTTGATAAAGAAAATGAAAATGCAGTCCAAACATAATAGCTTGCAATGGACTATGGAAATATACCATGATTTCACCTTAGAAATGTCAATAAATTAATTTGAATCATTTGTGTTGAGATCTCACAACCTCATCTGGAAGATTGGATTATCATAGAAATAGTTTATAATCTCTCCCTAAACCTAAGTTCACATTGTTCACTTAATGAAGTTGAAACTGAATCAGCACATGAACATTGCTCCATGGTATACATATGAGGTCACTCAGGAACTGCAAAACATGAGTGTAACATGATGGCAAAGTAAAAACATAAAACAAGATGATTTCTAAATATCAATACGGGATGCTCACATTTAACAAAAGTGGATTTATATTCATAAAACCTAAAAAAGATATAAATCAGCCAATTTTAAAATCATCCAATAATAAAATTCTTAAAATGAAATAAAAAATGGAAAATAGAGCCCAGGAGGCTCGAGTTGCGAAAAAAGTGATGCCAGTGGTGAGAAATATTGATGTCACTACACACTACAAGCAAATGCCTTCCTTTGGCATCAACAACAAATAATACTCAAACAGACATTTTAGATACTCAATGAGGCACCGACTCTGAGCACCACAAAATAATAGCAAGACGAGATGACGATTGCTGTGTCCTCCAAAATCATTCATTGAAAAATTATAAATTGATCTGCTGACACATAATCACTCACAACATTGCACACAGACATTGCTTTTGTAATTAGTATGTGCATACTTTTGATTTGACTGACACGATAACAATATTAACAAATAGAATAAATTCTGCTATTTAAAACTTCTGTCAGACTCAAAGTAATCAAACTCTGGAAAAAGCAAATAGTATAAGTCCCCTGAATAACAATATCATAATATTAGAAAGAATTGTGCATTGGAAGATGCATAGCTTAACAATGATTACCTCAAAAGGTTGCATTCTAAAAAATAATGTGATGATGTGCTTTGCAGGTTCACCTGTTAGCATAAATCACATTTAACCATGATGAACAAAACTTTTACTGGATAAGGAGATTTTGAAATCAATAAAGTTAATTACTGTGAAGTTTTGATGCGAACAGCATCAATCGATGGATCAGCAAAACAACATTGCAATTGGGGTACTCCTCAACTTCAAACCCTGAAGAGGGGGTGCTTTAAGAGATCTTTGGCAAGGGGTCGATCAGAAGGATTGATGTCCAGACACCTGAGCAGGAAATCTTTGAGGGCTGGATTCAAGTTATCAGGTATAGGAGGAGGCTTGTCTGAAGAAGCAATCTAATGAGAAATGTTCAACTATCAAGCTGATGTCATTATCATTAAGTGGCTCAAATTTGCATGCCTTTCCAAAAAGTTCAATATAAATGGGAATTAATGCTGGTTTTATAAATTTATATTTATTTTTTACATCTTTAAAAGACATTTCAGGTCAGAATAAACATTATCAATTGAAGTAGAAACTTTGCCATAGATATTTTTATGGCAACAATTTGCAACTGTTCAGCCTTTGATGACATTTTCTCATCAAAAGCCACTATTATGCTTGAAAAGTGATTCATGGTTGGCAAACATGGTAGATTGAGTACAGTTTTGTAGCCCAATTTATTTTTATGCCATGCAGGAGGATGATTTTCATAACTTTTACAGTACTACTTTAATGCAACTGTTTTAGCAGCACTCATAAGTCTTTAGCAGGTGAAGACATAAATCCCCAGCCAACTTCGCAACCTTCTTCTGTGGCAATTTTTAGAATTGTTTAGGAGATTTAGGAATGTCATCCATGCCATTAAAATGTCATCTGTTGTTTATCACACACTTTTTGTGGAGCACCATAATCCTAAAATTACTTAAAATGGGTCACTTTTGTGGCTCAAAAAATGCATAGAGCAAACTTCCAAACAATATTTTGGTATGTGTTAATGCTTGGCTCTAAAATTTGTTTCAAATGTTCTGAAATTGTTCCAACAAAGCAGGACTCTGGCAAGCTCTGAAACACATGTAACTCAATGGCTTGATTTACCAAAGTCAACAATTCCTTTTTGCCAATGACAGAAGGACCATCCTCATATCAAATTATAAATTCACCAAAACCTTTGAAAACAATGCACCTTGCATTTGCCTAAACTTCCTTGGCCCATTCACTGTCATATTTTAATTCATAAATGAAAATTTTGAAAAATTCCAGTTTGAAATCTTAACTTCCAACATCCAAGCAGAAGCAAAAATACAATTCGTCAAAAATAGGCTAAATAGAAGAGATCTAAAGTAAATTTTACAACAGCACGTAATACTGAGTTCCTCGGGCAATTATTTATTTGTTTAGGGTAATATTCAATAAAGATGAATAAATAAAATTATTATTAAAAAAGTATGGGTTAAGATTAAAGCTGCAGATCTTGCCTTAAACATAAGAGCCAAGTGATTGGAGAGATGTTTAGCGACCCAGGGAGGAGAGCAAGTGAGCATTTCAATCACACAGCATCCCATACTCCATATGTCACAACTTCTACCATAGTCAGCTCCTCTTAACACCTAGAAAAAGCACAGGAGTATTAGTTGCGGATTTAATTGCTAAATTTAATAATAGGTACGTTACATTGACGGATCCTCCTGGTAAATTAAGGTCATCATGCATATAAGGAATTGGCCATGTAAGTAACTTTCAATGACAGTAAAGTAATTTTCAATAGCAATATGAAAATTTTTTTACATTTCACAAATATAATAGAAATTTTCCATCCAATCTGAAGATAATGAGTCGAACCTCAGGAGCCATGAAGGCAACAGTTCCCAGCAGCTGACCTTGAAATTCTCCTTGCATCGTCCTTGACGAAGAAAGCCGAGCGGAAGTGCCAAAGTCACCGATGCGCAGTTTTTGCCCGGTACTATCCACCAAGATGTTTGCTCCTATCATGTGAATATCAATGTAAATATCAATGCACTTTCATGTCTTACAGCAATTAGTTATGATTGAGCTAATTGATGGCAATTGGCCAACAATTTAAATGTTGCACCTTTTTCAAACAAAACCTTTTCCGAATGATTTCATAAAGAATTCGCATTTATAAAAATTAGTGAGCATTACATTTTATTATAAAAAAACTGAACCTTTGAGATCCCTGTGAAGGATATGGTTGTCATGGAGATATAATAATCCCCTAAGGATCTGCAAGGTATACTTTGGCACCACAGTTTCTGAGAATGGGCCATATAATTCCAAGAGGGAAGAGATGGACCTACCTGAAGGGAAAAATGATTAATGATGATCAGTTAGTTCTGTAAATTCAGTATTTGTTGTAATGTAGAAAGACAAACCAGGCATCCATTCAAAGAACATGAAGACATGAGTGGACTGAAGTGTTGCTCCAAGAATCCTGACAATGTTTGGATGGCTGAGCTGGGCCATTGTTTGAACCTCATCTACGATTAACCTCTTCACCTTGTCTTGTTCTTCAACAGTGTTCCTACAAAAGGAGATCTGTAGCAGGAGACAACGAACCAAGTCAGCAAGTTATTTTTCAGGCTACATAAGTCAATTATTTAAGACTACCAGTTTAACAGCCATCAAGGTACCAGTCTTGATGTCTCTAGCCTGATAGCAGGTGCAAGCTGCCCCAGACCCGATGATCGGACCCCTCTTCCAGTGAGTATTTTCTTCATAAGAGGTCGATTTCACAGCAGCAGCATCATTGGTAGTGGAACCATTTGAGGTAAAACTAGTCCAGGAAATCTTTGTCTCCTTAAGCTGAAGGGGATGAAGTAAACGTTCTAAAGGCAGTACAATTCATTATATTTTTGAAATCATATACCAGAATAAGGCAGAGTTTTTTCAAATACATACTTTAAGCTAATAAACAATTTTTCTGAAAACAAGAATTTATTTGAGGAAATGTAAATTCTATTAATTCTAAATTAAATTTCAATTAAATTCTAGACCTCCTCCAGGAGACTCTGACTCATTGATCGAGGATTTGAAGCTGAGAGGCCAGGAACAAAGGGCAAAGCTTCCTGGTGCATGTCAGAAATGTCAAGGGCACGTGCCAGTGCCTCAGCTTCCTCTTTGTCAACCTCTTCCTTGCAATGATAGCCATCCTCTGAGGAACAATTTACACTTTGCATGTAAATTAGGTAGATGTTCATACTGTAAAATAATAACTGCAATATTTTGTCAAAACAATGTCCCAACCCAATGTGCTCTGAGGAGATGAGTTTGGAGTAGTGGCCACCTCAGTCTTGAATGAAACTTTCTCAGAAATGGGAGTTGATGAAACCATGTCATCGAAGTCTTTCACACTTCCAGCTGAATGCTGCCTTTTGTGATGATTAGTTTCCTTCCAAGGAGGAAGTTTTGATGGTTTCTGAATCATCGTGGAATCTCTAAGTCTGACATCTACGGGATGCTTGGGTAATACATTACAAGAATTAATGGGAGGTGATGTGGATGTTGCAGCATCTCTGAATTTTGTTTTGCATCTTGCACCTTTACCCTTGGAGATATTCTGTTTCCTCGGTAGAATGGAAAACTCTGACAAAGATCTATAAAGAGAGTTTGGGGAAATGTTGCACTTAGCATATTCTGAATACCTGCCAGAAAGTTGTGTCTCTTTAGCAGATACAATCATCTCTGGTGTCAGACTGCTATCTGTGGATCTCACAAAGACACTGTCGTCAGAAATGGAAAGGTTCTTTTTAAGACATCTTCGCCTATCAGCAGAACTTCTTCCTGTCCATGATTCTTGCACAGGAGAAGCTGTAGAACTCTTGATGCGTCTGTTGCACTCACTGGAATTCTTAAAACTACCACTCCTAGTGTACCAGTTGGCTCTACTGCTGTTTGGCCTGCTCCTGGTGATGTTTCTTTCCACCTGGATACTGGGCACAGACCTCCTCCTGGAATCACCTGGAGAATCATTCCTTCCTTGATATTCAGATGTTCTGATCTCCTCTTCAATCTTCAGCAACTTTGATAACAAAGCTTCCTTTAGGGAGGAGTCTATGAGAGGAGAATTGCTAACATGTGACAGAATGTGGTGATAATGGTTGTTACTCTTTTCCGCATTCAGTCTAGTGATGCAGGACAAAATGTTCCGACTGGCTTTGCTGATTCGGACGTGAGAATGTGGCAAGTACTTCATGGAGAAATCCAAGAATAAATTCTTATTAGTGGTATGAGGACTGGCTTCGAAGCAGTCCATAAAACGAGATGAATGACCACTTGCAGACCCATGAGGTTTATCAATCTCAGAAATTAAAAACATCTCTGGAGATAGTTGTAGCAATCTGTTGAGAATTATCAGCTTCCCATAAACTAATTGCCATTCTTCAACACCAAGCAAGCTATTGTCATTACTGCAAAGTATCAGACTCAACAGAAAGTCCAAGTCTCCAAGAGGCATTGAGCCTGTTGATTAGGCAACATTGTACTTACAAACTCAGTAACAATGGCATTAGTATAATATAGTAGTTTTAGTAATATTCATTAATTATTTAAATAGTTTAATAAATCAAATGCTCTGCAACAAATACGAATATTTAAAATAATATGTTATTAAATATTATTTGGCAGACCAAATACACAGAAACAGTATTATTACTACAAATAATGATGAACATTCTTTTCCTACCTGTGGCACCTGAGATACCTTTTCCAACAGCCAATTCTCCTTCCTGACCTTTTACAAACTCCTCCAATGTTGAGATCGCTAATTGACCCATCTTTCTAGAAAGCAATGAAAGGCCATTTTCAACTTGTTATCACAAATTATTTAAGATATTACTTATTCAAATCTACACAATTCTACAAGTTACTGAATATAAACATAACAAAGTTATACTTTTATTTAAGAATATGACAACTGAAATGACTTACTTATTGCCATCAGAGCACTTGACAAATAGAGACACAATGAATGGCCTGAGAATAAACCTTAAGTGGCTCTGTTGATTTTCATTTTGACATGGGGTATACAAAAGAATGTTTCGAAAGGCTCTCTGAAATCAGTAACAATTGAAAAGTAATGAATATTGATAAATAATTTCAACTTAACTCTAAAATAATAATTGCAAATTAATTAAATTATCCTTTAAGTTGGTTTGCATTAAAAAAAACATTAGTTATCTCACCAGAGCAGCCACAAAGACTTTGTAGACAGGGTCAAGAACCAGATGTGAGAGGACAGACATGGCTGATTCAAAGGTAGCTAATGAACAGCTTTCATGCTGCTCCTCAACTGTCTTGACTCCCAGCAATAGAACCCCTTCTGAAAAATGTCTGAGACCGATTTCCCTGTCTGTCCAATTTTTGGAGATGAGTTTCTGAACGATGTCAACGCTAAATGTCTGAAAAATAAATAGCATTTCCAGAATAAACAAAAAATAAAAATAAAAAAGTTAGTGACAAGAATTACTTGATGCTAATATTTTTTGTTCATTTCTATTTGCCTAATTATTTGCAAAATTAGAATAAAAGCATAAATTTGAACCTCAAGTAATCTATAATATTAGTTTTCACTCTCTTGGTGAATATTATTCAAGATAGTTAAACCTTGAGCCATTCCAGCACGACATTCCTCAGATCAGGCATCACATCATCCAGGAAAGTTGTTCCAGAAGAAGTGGCCTCCTGTATCTCCATGTCATTGCTTGCAGAGCTGCAACATGTTTTGTTCAATCGAATAAGTTTAATTAATAAAAACTGATAAAATTAAAAAGTTTATAAATTGATGTTTAATAAATAGAATTAATAAATGTTTTTTCATAAATAAAATTACCTCTTGCTTTGCTTCCAGGTTGCTCTACACAAAGGACAGACAATTGGCTCTTTCTGCTGGCCACATTCTTGGGTCCCTGAACAAAATGAATTTGATAATATCTAATGGAGATGTCAAAATGATTGATCTAGAAATTTATTTTAATAAATAAACCCAGTATTGCATTGAAATTGTTGATTACATTTCATATACTTATATTGATTTATTATATATTCTACACAATAATATGGACTGTTTTATGGAAAATATAAAAGCATTAACATACATATATCAATGCAATGTTGATGATATTTGTTCTGACAATCTTTGCACTCAGTAAGACTTTCGCACTCCACCAGTTCCAACAGACAAATAGGACATGTTTCCTCATCGTTGTTCTCATTGCTAAATGGAAAAAATATTTTTTAGAAATTTATTTATTCTTTGATCTAATCGTTAATTAATAATATTTACAGATAACTATTATGGTCATTATAAGTAAATATTACCCTAGGTGGACATTTTCTGTAGAATCTTTGGCAGTAGCAATAACTGAGGTTATTGTAATGTTTGCAGAACTGTTGTCAGTGGCATCAACACTGGAAGATTTAAGATGATCCTTCTTTAGTGACATGGCTCTTGGGATGGATTTGATCTTGGATCTCCTTCTTGCATTAAAGTTACGTAACAAGGCTTCCACCTGAATTGCCGAATGTAACGTAACAATAATTAACAGTTTCAACAAAAATAAAACATATTTTGAATTGTAGTAAAAAAAACTATTTTGATAAAATTGTGATTTTAGGAATATTCAAAAATTTGAAAACCATAAGTTTGAAATGCTGAAATGAAACTGTGTGTAAATTAAACAAAAGCAATGTTAATATATAATGTCAAATTTTCTTAAAATATTCCAAACCTCAAAATTCTTCAAAGTTCTCTTGGCCAGTATCGGATCAGTAATGGAAACTTGAAACACCCGGAGCATGACAAAAAGAATATGGACACACAAACTATCCTTTCCACAACTACATTTCTTCCCAAAACAAAATTGGATAATAAGATTTTATTAAAAGAAAAATTTTAAATCAGAATAAAAATAAATATATAAACCCTTACTACAGCCATACAAACATCAACACTATTATAGTTGTTTTTCCTTTACTAGGAAAAATAAGAATGTCACTGAAGTTGTGAATAACCTGAGAACCTATGGTGACTCGATATTTATGATCAGGAGAATCTCCTCCTATAAGAAATTGATGGGGACCTGTCTGCTGAAGAAAATAGAGTCTAGCCTTCAATGCTTTATCAATCATCTTCTTCATGTCAGTTAGTGCATAAGAAGCTTGAGGACTGGAAGAAATAACTTTATTTCCAGATAAACTAGACGTCGAAAAGCCTGGCGGCCTTGTTTTAGTGACCCATTGTGGAATTCTGGCATCGCTTACAACCTGCCTCGCAAATGGTGATGGAATATGTCCATCGATTCTCGTTGCGTTACCATGTGAGGGTACAGCAGGTAATTGTCGCCTTTCAATTATCTACAAATTATTAATTAAATAAAAATTCTTAATAGTTACTTTACATCAAAACAAGTTGAGAAACTTTTTTCGGTCCCATTGTTGCAGTAGATCCGTTTCCAGTAACGGGAATTTTAATTACATCTTTTTTTTCGTCATTATTTTCCTCATCCATAATCATGTATCAATAATTCATAAGTAATAGCCTAAACGAAGCAATTTTTTAAAATAACCGCACATCGATTTGCAGTCAAAATTTCCGGCAATCGTATCGAAAAACAACCGCAGCTAGATCTAACAATTATTCGTTAAAAGCGCAGAATTTTAAGGCAATTACAAATATTAACTTTTACAAAATTATTAATTTATATCTAAACATTTAAGCAACGTCCATCAATCTCCAACTAATCTAGCAAATTATAGATGTCGGTAAGAGCGTCAGGGATATATAATAGGACATCAGTGTAAGCTGCTCCGGCCACCGCCTCGCAGCGACTGGTTTTTCGGTGTTTGATTCTGGGAATCTGTCTGGAAAACGTATCAGAGGTTTATTTAACATTGGTTTAATTCTTATTGCAAATGCAAACTTAATTCATTTGAGAATTATTGATTAGCCTCCACATTAGCCTCATTTATGAAAAATTCGTCAGACTTAACCGAGAATTAGATTTCTTTTCATGTTCGTTATTTTGCAAACATTTCGAGCAATGGCTAGGTGTTGCAGGCAGTACGGGTTGATTTTTCGTGTTAGTGTGCAGTTTTCCCACTGATTTGAGAATGCAAGAAGAATTAAATAGTGCGGAGTAGTTCTAAATTGTGGTTTTTGTTAGGAGTACTATTGATTAACTCCATCTCTTGCTGGCTTTACTCCAGCCTCTTGTCGACGTGTATAACAGTTGATTTCTTACCGATGCTGAGTGTGTACGTCATTTGCACAGTATTGAGGGTAGCAGTTCATGTTTTGAGGTATGCGATTTAATCGGCGTATTTTTGCTGAACCTACATTCAGGTTCTTTTAAGTTGGGCTTTATATTAATTTTTAAAGCAGTAATTGAATCTGCGCTAATTTAAGTTTAATTTCATTGAGGTTTAGTTCAGTTTTGTAAAGAGTGCGTAGTACGAAATCAATAATTTTGAAGTTAAGGTATCATTACGCTTTTTGACTGATATCCAGACTGATATATCGCACTCACCTTATAAATATTTAATCTTTCATGAAGTTCAGGCTGTCAAAATAGCTAGCTGAATGAATAGTTTACCAAGGAGCCTACGTTATAATAGAGCCAATCCTGTTAGAAATTACAGCAATAGTGATATTATTCTCTACTACAGCTGCAGTATGCAAGATTAACGAGCGTCTAGCTAAGCTTTGGTGAGGTACCAGTGAAAGTTGCTACAAAAGCACATTTAATGTTATTGATTGCAAGATGAACTTCTGAAATTTGTATGGCTCCTAATTTATTGGCAGTCATTGTTTTCACTACTTCCCGCTTTTATTTCATTTACTAGACTCTTGTGAATGCAGGAATCCTTTTTTGCTTTGTTTTTTTTAACAAGGACAAGTGATTATTCAACTTGTGTAAAAAGTATTTTATCTTGCTTGTATTAGAGATTTTAATGTAGTCTTTTATGCAAGCTTAGTGGGTCTGTCAGGCTCTATTCAGATTTAATGAGTTGCGACTACTGGATTTTCATTCGACTACATTCTCTATGTGCACTTACTGCATATCTCTCTTTGCATACTTTCGTCTATTACGTAAACCTGCGGAGGAACCCGATGATGATTATCAAGATTTTATTGTCATAATTAGGCGATCACAACCACAGGAAATTTTATGAAGAAAAGATTCTAATAAAACGCAGCACATCGACGATTCCTTCTGCGTCACAACTAAAGCACGCACTTGTTCATTGATCGGTGCTTCTTTTTTCCAAGTTGCACCCAATGGAGGTTCCTTGGCTGATTTTGCATAAATATTGCAGTAGGTCAGACAGCTCAAAACCTTAGTCGACTCCTACACGTTTGCAGACGATGCGCTTATTTGCAGTTGAGTAAGTTATTTAAGCTGCGAGTAATTACCACACCTTCTGGTAGTCTTTAATTGTTTTAATAACTAATTGCTTTAATTATTTATTGCAGATGCCTCTTAAATAACAATAATAACAACAGTTAATTTATATGGCGCAAAATGTGTAGCGTCAGAGGCGCCTGTTGCAGATTTGTTCTTTAATGATCACCAACCTGAGTAATCACTTTTATCAATGAGGATCGTTACTTGGGTTTAAAACGGGGAGGCTCAAAAGATATGCTGTGATACTTGCAGTAGGAGGCAGACCGTCAGCGAGTTCGTCTGGCTTGTTTGGCCGACATAGACCAGCCTTGCGTGTAGCTCTAGCTGCTGTCTTACGAACATTCCGTGTCTGGAATATGGAGCGATGAGAGGTTCCTTTCGATGATGACAACCTCGAGGAGAGTATTGGCTTTTGTGATGCTTTAGTCTATTTCAATGACCAAGGTGATAACCGTTAGGGCTGACCAGGGTGCTGAAAAAGAATTTGCATGAATGCAACAGACATTATTTTAGTTCTTTGTTTGCTTCAAGACTGGCTTTTGTTGACATAATGAGTCATTGCTGTCCTATTGGCCATCATGAATGAAACTTTTATTAAATGAAAAGGGATTACAAGTTATAGAAAGCATTATATTTTGTATTTTTAGAATGGGCTGTTTGTCAGTAATAATTTTGTGGGTGTACGAAAAAAAGAATATATTCAGCCTCTTTATATGCAGCTGGTTGCTTGGGAATCCAAAAAGCAGACATGGCTCATGTTGTTGGGTGACAGCACAGACTTGGTGTTGTCAGTTTTGTGAGAGGAAAATGTGGAAGGTAGTTTCCATGTGATTCTTTAGTCATCACAATTCACCATTTGAGGGGCATGTTGACATTCATATGCTAGAACATGGAAACCATCTTTGTTGTGCTCTATCTTTATAGTGTTATTTCTCAAACCATTGGAGCTGCAATGCTAGCGCAGATCAACGCAGACCAGAACATCCTACTTCACACTTTTGCGATGACTTGGCCTCTCTAATATTTTTTAATGAAGGTAGAGTCTTATTTATCACCTAAGTGATTCGGCGGATTAAAAAAAAGCTTGGTCAATTTTGGCTCCACATTTGCTACCATGATGGCTTAGAAATTTACATTTCAATGTGTTATGCTGTTAGACTGTTATACAATTGTGATTAAGTTGATATTTCAGTAATTAATTTATTGAGGCGACATGTTTTTTGAATGTATTTATTTGTCGCTTTCTATATTTAAAAGTTATGTTAACGTTTTACAAATACAAATACGTGTAAACATCCAATAAAAGAACATTCCATTATCATTTGCTTTGAAAGTCCGTGGCTCTCCATAATTCACTGCATAATTACTACCATGAACAAAAAGGCATTTTAAAGCAGAACAATTTGTGACAAGACCAGATATCCTCTGTGGATATCATCACCACCACGTCATCACTGCATACAGCGTGTACGCTTTAATTTTTAATTTCCTATGGGAGTGGATCAATTATTTATGTCCTATTTGAAACTACACGTCGTCGTTGGTGGCTCCAATTGTCTGTGGGAATGAAAGGGATGAAGTCGCAAATGAAAACAAAAAATGGAGCAGGCAATCATTCTTCGTTTTGAATCATTTATATTCTCTTAAAAGTCTGATGTTTGTTGCATGGTGCAAGTTCTCTGCATTTTACTAGATGCTTGAAACTGAAATTGATTTGCCAATGGTTGCTGAAGTGATTTTGCAATTAACTTTTTCACTTGTCAGTCCAAATCTTATTTCTCTGCATCTATAAATCATGTTTCAGATAAGCTTAGCAATATCAGCTGCAATTGTTAGCTGTGTTTTTAAAAGTATTGTTGTTTTAGCCTCACAACTTTCTCACAGTCTATTCAATTTACTTGTTAATGCAACTCAGCTCTATCTCTTAATGTTGTTAATTATTTCATGCATTGGCAGCTAAATTAGATTGGCATGAAATCATATTCATTTTGGAATGCTTAAGCCAAGGTAATTTAATGTAATCTCAAGCTTAGAGTCTGCTTCTTTGCATGATTTTCTATTTGTTTGAAGTTAAATATTCTAATTCATGGATTTTGAAAACTTCTTTGAATATATCTTGCTGAGGTTCTGGTCAATGTAAGGTTTTCCAGACGTTGCAATTTTTCTCAAATTTTAAGACCTTTAAAAGATTGTCTGTTTTAAGATCAATGGAAATTGTGTAGTAGCTTTGAGTTGGCAAAACGGTTGCAGACTAGTTTTGAAACAACATGAAGAGTTAATGAAAAGCCGAGGAAGGTTACTAATCAAAGCTGCTAAGATATTAGTAGTAGTGGTGCTTACCGACTTTGCAAATGGTGGTGCTTACCGACTTTGCAAATGGTGGTGCTTTTTAAATGGTGGTACAAAGGTGATAGTTTGTTGAACGGGAGCAGCTCTTAAAAATGTTCAAAATTATTGTTTTAAAATATTTCTTGCAACAGTTGCCTAACTAGATCATCGCTAGATCCTAGGCAGATCTAGTTAGATCTTATTTCTCTGTCTTATTTCTATTATGTTTTGGACATAATATTAATTTCTATTTTTTTATTTTTGCTTCTCATCGACTTTGATGTAGACAAAAATATGAATTATTTGGGATGATATATTAAATTTTTTTTTCCAGGAAACATTTTTGCTGAATCATCAAGAACCATCATGACATCTCTTGCTGATTTCAAACTGGAGGTGGTTAAAGCAGGCCAGCATATTCCTCCAGATCCACCAAAAGTTACTAAGAGTGACATCTATGATGATATTGCTGTGTTCTCTAGTGTGGATGAACATGCTATTGAGGTTGTCTTGCTCATTATATAGTATTAATATTCATGCCTATTAGTATCATTGTCACTGTTAACATTACTTTCTTGATGAAGTTAATTGATTTATTAACGTTTTGCTTTGGCAATGTTATAATAAATATATATGAATGTTACAAGATTTTAGCGGTAACTTCTTGAATCATTTTAGGACATTTATTTCCATTCTGCATTTTCCTTCCTCTTTGATGATGAAAGATTCATTGAAGCAAAGAAGTTGATGAGAAAAATGAACATATCATAATTAAAATTATTAAATATTATCTTGCAAATATTACGCTGCAATTGCAAGTAATCTCATATGAGAGGTTTTAAGTTAAATGTTTCCTTTAATGCTAGTTTATGGACACATAATTCTAATGACTGATATGTTATATCAATTTTTACCTCCCTCGTGGCAGGAGTCCAACAGGAACCATCCAACATTCAGAGATCTGGTGTGGAACTTGTGCTTCAAGCATGATTTTTCTGAGCTGGAAAGAGCCAGGTGTGTTGATTTAATGAACTGTTTAAGCGGGCATTGGCGTTTGATTCACATATTAGCAGACTAGCTAACTACAGGATGACTAAGCTTCTTAACAATATTCAATTGTTTTGTTTGAATTCATTCAATGCTTGCAGTTGACTTCCAACTTGGTATGTTTAGTGCTTTGGCACAGTAATATGTGCTGCTCAAACATTGCCCTTTAGTTTGCCCACTCATTGCTGGAATGTGATTATGAGGCCTGAATTAAGTCATTCTCACCTTTCAAGTTAAAGCTGCAATTCTGAAACATATTGATTGTTGCACCTTTCTATATCGCATGCTGCTTGCTACTAGGATACTTAAGATACAAAAATAAATTTTAAAAAATCCAAATCATTTATACACAAAAATAATGCTCAACATTATTGTTGGTAGTATCTTATTTTAGCCAATTTGTTTTGAAACTATTACTAGTACATAATCTAACAGCAACCATATGAATGTTCAGTTTTGAGGATTGGAACTTTATCTAGATCAAGAGAATATGTCTTTGTTTTTTAAATAGCTAATAAAAAATCATATCAAATATTCAATTTATTTTCCAATTTCTCAGAGCTATCTTTCGTTGGTTGACATGCAAAGACTTGCACAAGATAAAGTTTCTGGAGGTGAAACAAAATTCACCAGAACTTCTTTTGAGCCTCTTTAAGGAAGGGAAGGCGACCTATGCCAGGATCTTCGAATGCATTGCTCGGTAACATTTTATAGTTTTCGTTTTTTAGTTATCAAGGAGCCATTCATGCATTTTATTGTAATGCACAGCTTTAAGGTGTCATAGAAATTAAATATTTGGGTAAGTGCAAGATTAACTTTCAGTCATGCTGGACTTTCATGTGTGACCATCCTTGGATGGGCCAAAGGAGTTGATTACCACCCTGGAATTCCCCTTACTAGCCAGCCTGTCAACCACAGCTGGAATGCCATCCACTTGGATGGAAATTGGCACTTGGTTGACTGCCATTGGGCCACAAGGTTGTTATGATGTGCTTCAAATAAATCCTATTTTTAAGTTATTAGTAAACATTGTAATATTACACTTCAACCTTATTAAGACTGCTTATAATTGCACTGTTACGTTTCTTTTCTTAAGATTCCTGAGGTCTGAACACAACTCTCCTGAGAACCTGATTTATGAATATGATGACTTCTACTTCATCACTGAACCTGATCAGCTCTGTCTCACCCACTACCCTGAAGATCCAGTCTGGCTTCTGCTGAAGGCGCCCATCCTAACCAAGGAGAAATTTGAAGAATATCCTTTGCTCAAGTCCTATTTTTTCACCAGTGGGATGCATCTACTTAATGACTGCTCTCTTGGTGTTGCACATGCTAAATATGGTGAGTGATTTCGTTCTGGCATATATTTTCAATCAGCCGATCATCATAGTCAATCAGTAGAATTATTGCTCGCATTTAACGTTCTTTATTGTTATTTTTATATTTTAATGTTTCTTGAAATATTTTATTTCATTTTAAAGGAATTGCTGTAATTTCTGTTGGATTCTCTGAGCCAACTGCTTACACCTTCAAGTTGGTTCATGGAGACAAGATGCAAGAGACATTGGACGGAGTCCCACTCACTTCTTATGTCCTTCAACAGACCCTTGATAAGCAGGTTGGAGGAACTGAGAATATTTCAATGAGTAACCTTGAAATAATAGTCAATTGAAAAGTTTATGTACTTTGAAAATACTTAAAAGCCTTTTTTTCGTGGTTATTTTATAACCTCAAGGGTTTCATTATAAAGAGTGAATACAGGTTTTTTGAGGAATATGAAAAGGTTGAGTCGTTGTTAATTCTATAATTTGGGCATTATTCTTGGAGTCGTTGGATGATTTCTAATTCTTTAAACTTCCAATCTTAAATTCCCCAATTCACCTTCTGTCAGACAACTAAATAAATATAAATAATAAAAATAAATTCATAAATGGTCAATTAATCTAAATCTCATTTTACCTTGTGAGAAGTCATTTGAGGATGAATATTATATGTAATTTCGCAGGTGGCCTATCACCTAAGACTCCCTCAGAAGGGAGATTATTATCTGATTGTGTTTGCCGACGTTCTCCCAGAAGCTCCGACTGAAACAGGGGAGCACGTGTTCAAAGCTGTATGCGAGTTCAAGATTGTCTGCGATCAGCCTGTCAAGGTTTGTTTGTCCAGTTACATGTGTGGCCGTTGATATTGGGTTGTTATGAAGGTACCTGATTGTTTATTAAGAATTGTCCATTCATTGTTCAGGGCAATGCAATCTTCCCTCAATGCAGTGACATTGTTTGGGGTCCGGATGATGCCACAGCCCACAGATTTGAGTTGACCCCTCACACCAAGAATGGCATTGTGGAAGTCCCAAACGGTCATATAGAACTAGTGTTTGACAAGAAGGCTGACATCAGAGTTTACCCGAGACTTGTCAAGGAGGGTATCAGTGCTGCTGACCTCAAGAAGGGACTCTCTGTCAAGAATGAAGACAAGACTGTGAGTGGAAATGTAGAGCCTTTTTTTATAATCATAAATTGATTAAGAAACTCCAGGACTGCTGAGCTCCAGCAGGAAATCCTCAGAGGAGTGACGTCTTTAAGTGTTTCGGCCCTGATCTCCTGATGCTCTCTGGGGTTGGGCTGCACCAGGTGATTGGTTGGCCGGGTGTCCCTGCTGGATTGTTAACTTTCACCTGCACTTGTCGCCTACTGTAACCTTCCCTTTCCTCTTTCTTTGAGTGCTCAACCAATCTTAACAATAATATTATGATGAAATAGTCTCTTAAACACAACAAAACACTTTTCATATCAGCTTTTCATAATTACTAATGAATTCTTGGTATGTTATTTCCTTATTATTCCACTATTATTAATTACTGATTAAATTTTGGAAATTATTAGTTTTCTTTATGATGTTGACTCATGAAAGCCTGGAATTATTACAAGTCTTATTTATATTGCTTAACCTAACCCCGTATTTATATAGTATTGAAGTATTATTAGCATGCTTGCATTTATATAAAACCTTGATGCTGGCAATTTGCAGGTTACCATAGTAGCTGACTTGCCACAAGAAGGAGAATATGGACTGGAGATCTTTGCAAATGATCCTTCCAAGCATGGTGACATGTTCACCCACATCAGCCAGTACCTTGTGGCTTATCCAGGAAAGGCTATCCAGGAGACTTATGGAAAGGTTCCATCTGAGAAGATCTATGAAGAGAGGCCAATCATTAAACGTATTAAGGTGGATACCACCCACAGGTACAAGCCAAGACAATTTGTCATCAAAAGAGTTCCCGATAGCGACCGCAAACAGGACATCTGTAAGCTTTAGAGGCTTTCTTTTTTGATTAATTATTTAATATTATTTTTAGAATACTAAAGTAATTGTATTTTACTATAATGAATGCAGACAGTGCAGAATATCCAATTGCTGATGGAATGAAGAAGACCTCCTCGAGTGTTGTGACCTTGGAATCTGTCCTTCCAGAAAAAGAGTATCAATCTGTTGTTTCCGGTGATACCTTCACAAAAGAGATCACTGTCAAACCACCTGCTGATTTCCATGTACAGATTCAAGATCCAGATGTTGCCCCCAAACCAGAAGGAAAGAACATTTCCGTTCAGAAGCTTTTCATTGATCCAAGGAAAGTTTTCAAGGATTTGGACAACCATGCCGTTCAGGTCTCAGGTACTCAGCATGAAACTGTCAAGGACATAATTTGGCACTTGATCTTTGCCAGAGGAATCACAAATGAACTTGACAAAGCCAGAGCAATTTTCCTGTGGTTGTGCTCGAAGGACCTCTCCAAGTTAACATTTGTCAATGTCGAGAAGGGTTCTCCCGAAGAGATGTTGATGAAGTTGAAAAGTGGGGACACAACTTATGCTCGTGTTTACGAAACCCTCTGCTCATATGCTGGCCTCCACTGCAAGACACTGACTGGTTTTGCAAAGGGTGCTGAGTATAAACCTGGCATGAAGTTTGCACCTGGACAGAAGGGTCAACATTCTTGGAATGCTGTGTTTGTTAATGGGACCTGGCAATTGGTCGACTGCCATTGGGCTGCCAGGAGACTAGTTGGGGACAAGAGTTCGGCAGACAACATTAGATTCGAGCTGGATGAGTACTACTTCATGCCAGCACCCTCTCAGCTCATCTTCAGCCACTTCCCCGACGAACCAAACTGGCAACTCCTCAATAGACAGCTAACTCAAGCAGAATTTGAGCATCTGGTTCCATGCAAACCTGCTTTCTTCAAGTATGGACTACAACTGTACAGTCACGTTGATGCCATCATTGACTGCAACGATCGTGTCACCATTCGTCTAGACTGTCCCCCTAATAAGGTTAGTCCTTTGTTTTCTATGTGTTGCTTAGCAGAGGTTATTTCCTGGTTCTCATAAATAAATGTGCTATAGATATTTTTTTTTGATGTTTATGAAAGCTTTACTTTAAATTTTTCTCTAGACTAAATCCATGAGGTTCACTTTCAATCTAAAGTATGAAGATGGCAATGAAAAGTTTGGCAATGTTCCATTGAACCAATTTGCCATGCTTGAGGTTGCAGGTAATGCCTGTTACATCACCATCAGACCACCTGAGAAGGCATCCTACCTCCTTGTCATCTATGCTAAAGACCTCGATCTGCAGGTAATAATGTTACCTATTATTCAAATATAATGGCTTATGCATTAATGGAATGTATTTTTTTATGGACAGAACTTAAAATAAATGCTTAAAACAATTTGAACCTGTTCAGATTATGAATCTACTTATCAATTGCCTAATGTGAATCTAGTTCATACCAGTAACTCTAGTCAATAAATCAGTAGGTCTATAGTGACTGTCAAGCTTTGTGACTGCAGAGATTGTTGCAGTTCATATGTTGGCTCACATGGTTGCTATTTAGCTCTTGCTAAAAGGATCACACTTTGTTGTGTTGCATTTGGAAACTGGCTTATGTGCAGTTATCCTTGGGAATAGGCAATACAGAAGCTGAAAATGATGTAATCCCTATACATCCATATACAATGTTGAACTGCAATTATTCTGGACTTCTTGGACTGCATTCATGCAATTATTAATCTGTTAAATTGAATAAGATTCAGTCAATTTTTTACTTGTGAGCTCTACTTATGATGCTTGTCAGAGCAAGGAAGGGGTTTATGGTGGAATTTGTGAATACAAGATTGTCAGCAACACTTCTTCATCACCCAATCCTTTCCCTCCATGTGTCCACTCATCTTGGGGACCTGGAGACAGTGCAGACAAATTCGATCTCATTCCTCAGCAGACTGGCTCCATTATTCAAACTGTTAAAGGAGTTGCTGAAATCAAGTTCAAATTGGGAGCAAAGTATGTTATCAGAATTGTTCGAATGTATTGAGTTGTTCTTTTTGATGCAACTACTCCATTCATATTCTAATTATTCTTAGAGTCAGTCAAGCACGTTTTATGTCATAACAATTATTAATGCAGGTTGAGATTCATGGCCAAACTGAAGAACACAAAAGACGATGATAAGACTTTGTCCCATTATGTCCTGCACAGAGTCATAGGAGATGAGGCAATTTTTGTTGTGAGCCCACCTTATGCTGGGGAGTTTGGACTTGAGATCTATGCAAATGATCCTGAGACTGGTGGACAAAGCCTGTTGCATGCCTATCAATATCTCCTCATCTGCAAAGATCCTGCATCTCCTGTGCAGCCATTCCCTGTTCTTCCTGCTGGTCAGTCAAAGTCTTACTTGCATATGAGTGTTATTAAATGTGCTGACATTCCTTTTTGCTTAGTACTCATTTTTATCAAAATCTTTTGCTAGTTACACTTAAGGAGAGAAACTGTTACTTATAGATAGATTACTTGGTTAGTGTTCTACATAGGTTTCTTTGTAACTGCTCTATATAGGTTACTTGGGAACACAGTCAAACTTTGACAAGATTGGCTTAAGGACCATCTCCCATGAAGATCCTTATTTGGAGACCAATTCTGGAGAAGTTCAAATTTCATTTGCCACCTCACAACCACTGAGGACATCTGCTCAGCTGTTGTTTGTCTCCAACGATCAAAACAAGGATTGCTCTGCTTATGTGTTGCAACAAGGTAGTGCCAGTGGAATCACATTCCTGGTGAAACTCACTGAGCCTGGATTTTATAAAGTGAGTTTTATTTTCACTTTGTCTCTACATAATGCATTGAAGATGCAAATGGTTTTGTAGTTCATTATGATAGTTTTTTAGGATGTAATCGGACCTGCTTGACTGACTCTTAACTAATTTATATGCAATTTGCCTTTTTTCAGTGCTGTTGCTCAAAGGAGGATGTTGCACAATTTTATGAACTTTTACTGGCATTTTCATTATATTATGTTTGTACAGATTAGATTACAGAAATCATAAAGTTGTTATAAATTTATAATTTCATTATTCTTGTAAAATAACCATTGTTAGAAACACTTTCTCGATGTGACCTTTCTTTTTTGGGTTTGGTACTTCAGGATGTTTTCCTTTGATATTGCCATTTTCCTTCTTTTCCATTTCTTTTTAACTCTAATGGAGAACTGCATGTGGTTCCAGCTGCTCCCAAGGAAGCATGACTAAAGTACCTTAATTTATGTTAATTTAATTAATTACTAAACATTGTTGTCGATTCTAATTACAGTTCCAACTCTTTGCCAATCCTGAATCTGAGCCAGGTGACAGTTTGGTGGGAGTGTACAATTACCTCATCAATTGTCGGTCCACTGTGGCATCCCTGGTGCCATACCCAAAACAGTATGGACCTTGGAAGGAGGGCAGCTACCTCTATGAACCTCTTGAAGGTCAGTCAAAGTACTCTTTGGAGTACCTCTGGCATGAATAATTAGTTAGGCTTTGAAGACATCATTCACAAATGTTTGCAATGAAGATAGATGGATATGCTTTTGTTTTTCCATCCTCAAATCTGTGATTCCATTGGTAATTAGTTATATAATCAGTACTTTAGTGAATATATGTATGTATTTACATTCAACATCCATTCCAGGTCACCTGCAGCATAACAGGTCAGACAAAGGCAGTGCGTCTACCTTCAACCATGTCTATTTCAAGTTGGAAATTCCCAAAGCCATTGCTGTTGTGGTTGTTGTTGGAGAAGAATGGACTCAGCTAGAACAGAAACAGGGAGGAGTTTGGGAAGGAGAGGTTGGAATTGATGTTATGTTATGATATGCTATGATATGTTATGCTAAGTTATGATATGTTATGGGCATGCTCCTCTTCTGACAATTCCTCAAATTTATGACTTTACTTGCCACTAATTCAGTGTTGATACAATTTAAAGCAACTTTATTAATTTAAGGATTGTTGTATTTGTGTTCCTTTATTTTCTCTATTATTTATATATATATTTCTCTATTTTCTATTCATTAGGTGGATTTGGAAAAACTCTGGGAAAATGAAAGAAAGCTGATGGTTTGTGCCAACCTTGACCCCAATGATGACACCAGCTATGGCACCTACCTGGAATATTCCATGTAAATTGCACACTGCAGGACATCGAAGTTTCCAAGTCCTGGAACTCGTTTAGCGTTACCGATGTGGCTCGTTTCGTAGTGTGACATGTTCATCCACATTTTCGCTACCCAATCTTCCTATTTAAAGACAACGAAGACATTCGTTCGATTTTTCCTTCCTAACAAATTTCATTTGGAAACTGAATTGCCTTCTAGTTAACTTGAAACATTCAAAGATCCCCGGAAAGTGAGGACTTTCATCCAATTGCTCGGATTCATTTCATCCGTTCTCAACTGGCAAAACTCAATGCTATTTCTTGATAGAACTTGAGTATTTCTGCCCTTGTGCGCTGCCATCGTGTAACCTCACATGCCGTTTTAGCTCTCACTTCGGTCCCATGGCCACACGCATTACAGGAAAACATGTGATTGTCATCACCAGAGGTGGATCGTTGCACCTCCCCACAATCATCACTCATTCATTCATTCTCGCTTGCGAGTTCCTCTTCCCTTTAATGCTGACTAAGCTTGCGCTTTAAGTGGTTAAGTAGTTTTGCTTGTTAATCATACAGTGATCACATGATACGGAATAAACTTGCTTCATTGTTTCAGCCGGTAAGAGTGCTTACGCCATGTAATTGCTCAAGCGGACTCAATCGATAAGAACGCCGTGAAAGGTATCTCATACTTTAATTAGCTGAGAAAGGGAGATATGACCTTCAAAAAAATTGAATTCAAATTTCCTGCATAACAAATTGGAAGCGGTGCATGCTCGTCCATCTCGTACATCAACGTCCCATCTGAGAACAATGGCGAACGATGAAGGCTTCTGTCGCACCTAGGACGAGGACGGCAGGCATTAAAACATTGAACCAGCACGAAGAATAACAGAAAAACCTTCAATTGATATGTTCAAGTTACTGGCAAAAACAACATTTGAACGAACAAGGCAGTCTTAAGCCAATTCAAGGCACTTGCAATGGAATGTGCACTTTGAGACAAGATGGCTTACACAAGGAATTACGAGAGAAGTGTTTAAAAAACATCAAAACTGTTTACCAGCCCTGATGCGGATAATTTCAGTCAAATTGCTTTTGGGATCATCAATGATACTAGACATTAATGAATGACAAACAGCAGGCAACAAAGTCATTCATTCAACAACAGTAGCAACAATCATTCATCTAATCCTACTGACCAAAAATAGTGCAAAGATATTATTCTAGGAAACAACAAGCCAGTCTCTCTCTCTCTCTCTTGTTATTCTTCAATAACTAAGGTCGAAACGTTGCTTGCACCAACAGAGTCATCCAGGAATGAGTTATTGCCCCTGCTCTTGCACACCTGATCAGCCCTAGAGTTCTGCCAAACAATTCATGGATTCATTTAGGAATATTAAAAGATTAAATCATTCATAAACCCAAAACAGAAGAACTCACATTAAATTTAAAGTCAAGCCCAAATCCTTAAGAAACTTAACTACAAATCAGAATGGAAACCACAAAAGCAATAAATACAATTTAGAATTGAAATGTCACAAACAAAACATTCAAATCTGAGATCCTATTGAATGATTGCTATATTGCTATGAAACTGACATGGTCCCTGACACGCTCAATGAAGTTGTTGAGCTGCCTCTCCCTGTTCTTGAGACCCAACTCCATTTTACGGATGACCTTCTCCTTTGTTCTCTTGGAGAAGTTCATGTTGGCTTCGATCACCTCATCAATGTGCTTCTTCTGCAATCAATAAAACTTTAACTTTAGCAAAACTACGACATCCAATCCAGAAAGATGCAATGGAATGAATCCCTCTTCAACTGCTCAGTTTTGTGACTCGGTGTGTCGAAGCAGTTCGTCATACAAAAGGTATCGACTGATGTAGAATTCAACGAACATGTTCTCTTAATCTCTCCTGTAAGGCAGCCAGTTGTGCCTCCCTCTTTTCACCCATGGTTTCCATCTTTTTGTCAATTCTTTCTTTCAACTCCAATGAGTACAGCTCACTCATCCTCTTTATCAACTCAACTCTCTGGGCCTGCAAAAAATAATCATCATCACTATAATCACATTCCATTACCATCATAATGGTATAATATAATATAATCATGTTTGTAGAAAGATACATAATAATTTTCATCAAGAAAACATGCTTGATTGAGAAAAGTTGAGTCTATAAAACAATAAGATTCTAACATGCTGGTTGAGCCTCTCTTGCATTGCCCTCACATGAGCATTCTTATTTTCCTGAAAGGCATCCATTTTCTCCTGAAGTTTTTTCTCCGTGACCTTCGAGAAGGAGTCGTTGAAGGCCGCAACCCTCTGATTTGCCTCAGCAACTCTTTCCTTCTCCTTTAACCAATTCTGCATCTTTGACATCTCAAGTGACTGCAAAACAAAATGTAAATTAAAATATATTATTGAAAATATGATACACAAAGGCTATATTTTCCTCAAAAATTAAGTCACAAACAACAAAATCAGATCAGGCTCTTTTTAACATCAATAGATTTATCCCAAAACTTTGATTAACAAGACATTAAATCAAATGCATTTGACATAGAAATTAATAACCAAAAGTTGTGAAGTACTTATCAGAGGGAAGCAAACCTGCTTCAACACAAACAAGCAAGCTCAAACAAACTAGATTCCTGAGCAAATTCACAAAGTTGCATTTAACAAAACTTAAGTATTGCTGTTAAGAAAATAAAATATGCTAAAACATAACACACCTCAAATGCTCTTAGAACTAACCTGTCTCCTTTCATGGGCATCTTGTAATTTCTTTTCAATCAGTTCATGAGAGATAATTCTCTCTCTTGAAGACGAGCTGATGACAGGAGAATTTTCCTTGTTTGCCTGCTTTAAGATCAGTTCAAAAGCAACACCTCCTGACTTCTCAAGAACCTCTGATAAATGAGAAAATCCTGTTAACTCAATTCTACCAATAACAACATCTGACCTAACACCAAATTCCTATCACTATTTATGACTAGAAATACCATTTGTTTTAACTGATCAGAGTTTTTAATAAGTACATCTGACTCTGACTATACTTAATAAAATTTAAAATAGGAATGCTTCAAATAAAAATATGTAGCCAAATCAAGTTAGGATGCATATATTTTGAATAAAGCTTTCCTCCCACCAAAGTGAAATTCTCGTATTTTCAGTCCTTAATTAAGTGTATAACCAGTTTTAAAGCAACAACAGATATTTTAAACCTCTTCAATCAATCTATTCCATATAAAAATAAGAATGCCACTCAAAAAATTGAAAATTTAAAATCTCACCTGCATCCATATTAATCCAAAAGAACAAAGAAAAATGGTAGGGCGACTTGTTAAGACTGTGATGACAAGGTAGACTTCCAATTTCACAAGCAACAACCAAAGCAATCTTGTTGAAAGAATTCAAACACGGGAAGCGCGAAACAAATAAAATACTCCACCGATGACCCGAAAGAATGGAACAAAGCCGAGACAACGGAAAAGGCGGGAAAATATTTTAATGAATATTGACAACAACTGATTCAATCATTGTTGATTATTGGCAAATAAATGTAAAAATAGTGTTGTATATATGTGCCAGCAAAAAAAAAGTTATATATTCAAATTTAGTGCGTTGTCATAACTACACCTATAACAGCAACCTGTTCGGTCCATTGGGTCATGGTTACCGATCGCATTAGGATATTTTGAATGGTCGCCTTCTTTAGTTTGTTAATTAAAAATGGCTACATTTCTTAAATCAGCTCCTCACTACAACACCTCTGACTGGTTTGCCAACAACGAAGGAATCTCTATTGCTGCTGAGAGAGAACGCTCGATAGCTCAGGAAGTAAAACAAGAGGCAAGGTAACTAAAGTAAAAGTAATGGAATTGTGGAGGTTGTGGAGGACGTCTTTTTAACACAATATATCAAAATAATACTTAGACGTATGATTTGATTTAATCATTATTTAGTGAGGAATTTATTTACTATTTATATGCCCACTATAAATAGGGACTTCATTTAGGAGGTGGGGACAGTTTCACCGATTGTTAAAGTATTGAGGCACCTTGAATTTATGGACTAACAAGCAAAAATGATTCACGGGCAAACTTTGGAGGCATTGCCTCCATCTCAAAATATGAAATATTAAATTACATTTAATTTCCAGTTATTTTGTGACCAAGGAGTGGGTTTTGAAACATACAAAAAAAAGTAGTAGAGATTACAAATGACACTATGCAACACAAATGATACTTTGCAATACAGATTATATTGTGCAATACAAGTGTTATTATGCAATGATATGCAGGTTTCTCCGCAATGAAACAAACAACAGAACAAAATGGGATCAACTGGACAATAACAATCGATTGGCTGACAGGATTGATGATGTGAGAGGGTAAGCTTAATATTTTATGTTGAGAGGGTAAGATTTGGGTTAAGATAAGGTTACAGATAATGATATGTGATGATGAATGTTAAAGCCAGCAAAGTTAAATGAGCACTAATTGTTTTAGTAAATAAACAGATTTATTTCTCTGTTATTTCAGATGGAAGGATGCTCTGGAAAGGACATTGACCAAAGTGGAAAAGGAGATCAAGAGCCTCTCAGAGTCAAAAGAAGATTTGGAAAATTTGCTGGAGTCCTTGAACTTGCCAACTGAAGTGAACACAGAAAATTTGGCATTGAGAGAGGGAAGAAGGGGAATTGATCTTGTGAATGATGAAGTTGAAGCAGAACTCAATAAGGTCATCTCAATGTATTGTTATAATACTTCCAAAACTTTAATCAGTCTCCAATGTGTGGGAAGCAATTATATCTGGGTCATTATTATCAGCAACTTTGTTGATTTATCTTGAATTAATTAATCTGATCTAAATTATTTACATTCAGTGTCATAAGTTAAATTTTCATTATTACAGGAAAAGATGCTGATTGAACAAATGAAAAAAAATTTACAAAAGATGATAGAAGGTAGTTTAGAGTACATGTGTCGTCTGCAGGAGGTCAGACAGCTAATAATGGCTGACCTTCAGGACAAAAATGCAGCCATTGATATTGATGTTGAGCAGTACAACTTGACCGAGGACTCCTCTATGATTTCTTTCAAACCTGATCCGACCAGGATTCCTAAGGGGTAAGCAATGTTATGGCAGAGCACATTTTATATTTTAGACAAATGGTTCAATAGAAGCTGATTTTTTTTAGATTTCCCAGAGAATAATAGTCATCATTACTCCAATGAGCAATTGGTGTTTTGAGTTATTAATTACCCAAAAGTATCATTACTAATTGAATAATTATATTTTTTGAGTTAATAACTACGCAGGAGTATCACCCTCAAGGAATGGGAAGAGAACAGCAGATCAAATAAAGAAAAAGCAGAAATGGTGTTGGCAGATGCCAGACTGCAAAGGGAGAGCAATGCTCACACGATGAAGAAAACAGCCAACGATCTGGCTCTTCAGCAGCGGGCAATAGATTTTGCTTTGAGAAAAAGAATACATGAAGTGGAACAAGCGCTTGATGAGTTAAACTGGCAGAAACAGCAGGTAGTTATGGCCATTATGCCATAATTAACCTTAATTAGCTCCATGTTCTATTTTTGCTCAACTGCTTTTTATTCATTTTTAAATCCTGAACAGAATTATTCTAAATTATGCCTTTTTTCTATATGAACCGGACAGACAGAAGAAGACATGAAAGAACTGGAGGATGACATAAGAAAGCAAGAGGCAGCAATCAGAGCAAAAACAAACCCGATGAAACTGGCCCAAACCAGACTGGAAAACAGATCGTACAGGCCAAACAAAGAACTTTGTTTGGATGGACCACATTATGGATTAACAGATGAAGTGCACCAATTGGAAGCTACAAAGAAAGCTCTTCAAGAAAAGCTCTATCAGAGCCAGTATGTTCATGCATGGCATTATGTTTTCAGCTAATTCTTGAGATGCAAAAAAATCACACGTTTTAAAAATCCATAACCGTAGTTTAAAACTCAAAGATTAAAATTGAGACTTTTTTTCAGCTCATTGGTTGAAAATGTCTAAGGCTACCTCTCAAGAAAGCTACAATTGTCAAGCTTTTTCCCTTTTTGCCTTTCCATATTTCCGAGTAGCATATTCCCTCCATAAACTCCAACTTCTTTCTCATCACAAATTCCCTCCAAATTCAGATGCATCACTTAAGATTGCATAATTCACCAACAAACAAAGCTGCAATACTTAACAGATTAGCTTAACTTAATTTTGCAGAGTTAATTGCTTCAACCAATATTTTACAAAATATAACCATGGACATTTTGTCTCGTCCTGATGGAAAGCTCAAGAAATACTACATCAACATTAACATTCGAATTCGAGTCATCCTTTAAACCTCACTTTCACTTACTGCCTCTTCAAATTTAAATATCTGCTAATTACTTCTTTCCATCTCACATCCATTCTCTTGGCTTTATTTGTTATGAAAACACTCTCAATTGATCTGCATATGTGGCCCTTCTGGAGGCCATTTGGGTTTTCACCTTTGGACATAATTCCTTTTGCATTTCAGTTATCTTTGTGTTTTAGTTTTGTTTCTTATGTTTGATGTTCATAAAATAAAATAAAAAATCAAATCAAGCTCCATTTCTCCAGGCATGCTCTCAGTCTCTTGGAGAAGAGATTACATGGAATAAATAGAGAAATCCAGCTGAAGTCCCAAGCCGTCAAGTTGGACAAGCAGTGTTTGGAGTCCAGATACAAACTCAGCTCCGACTGCCATTCTACCAGTTGTGGCAAAGACTACAACTGTGAAAGAAACCTTGACCTGACAGGGTTGAACCTGGGGAAAGCTTTGACAAAAAATTATTGAATGGCTCCTAAAAAAATGACATAATCAGCAGTGGATTACTCCTAACATTTCAGGAACAAATAAGAGTTTACTTCTGCTTAAATCATGATGCCAACCAATTCTAGGTGTTTCTTATCACAAGATTTTTTTAAATAATAAAATCAAAAATGGGATCTTTATTCAATTAATCTCAAGCAAGACTCACATCAGAAATAATTCTTTATTACTTAACATAATTTTGTACACAAACTATGTAATGAGTTTCAATGGCGCACATGTCGGATACCAAACGATCAGGTTGTGTCTCCAGACAAATGTTTTGGAATATTTTTTCAGGCAAATCATGACAAGCAGAAAAAGTCATTTATCAAGGGAGGATGATTTGTCTCAACCCTGCCAAGTTAAATCTCTGGGTTCTAGAACTCTTTTCAAGCAGAGAATGATTGTAGGGATTTTAAATGTCACACCACAAGAGCAACGCCAATAATGGTATTGTTGCGATTAGTCATTTAAGAAAAGTTTCATTGTAGATGAAGAATACATCAAAAATAATATCGCCCTCACCAGCGTCCGTCGATCGACCTCTCAAGACACGACCGTGATGTTCGTAACGGATTCTGTTAGTTCTAGAGTTACATTTCTGAGTTATAGTTGAATGAAATTTCTCAAACACCAGAGATTATCAATAATCTGCCTGCTGAATCTGTCACTGGATTTTCATCCTCGGATAAAAGCAGGGAAAAAGTGAAACAAGAAATGGAAAAAAATTCAACAAAACTCAGATTCAGTCTCTTCTGATGGCAAGGGTAGTTCTGATGATTTACAAGAGCTCAGCAGGATGCACTCAACCACAACAGATGATGAAGTTTATTGCAAGCTAGTGATTATGGGCAGTAATAGTATGAAATCATGTCGATCTTTTCTGCATATACAAGCGCAAATCTATTTTTAGAATGTTTAAAAGCAGATAAGAACCAGAACAGCAGAATTCTCTGCAACCGATTAGAGACTAACAAAATAGAGGAGTTCGTGAAAACATTGAAAACCAAAGGGAGGCCTCGCAAAATATCCATCTTCAGAAAACAAATAAAAGTTGTCTTTCTACACAAAACACTAAAAGCTTCAGGTTCAAATGGACCGATCGCACCAAAGAGTTGAAACTTGTTAAAAAAGCTCAATCTTGAAAGACGGAAATTAAGAACCCACGTGAACAGAAATCTTGGAATTGTAGAACACTGGCACACGAGGAAATGAAGACAACAGTCATGATTTTATCAACTATGAGAATGAAGAGAAGAAAAAACGGTTGAAATTGTCCAAGCACGTTAGCATTGAGAAATTCAACTAAAGAAATATTTGTCAAAACGACAAGGAGATGATTCAACTGAAGCTACAAAATACCATTGTTCGTTTACTTCCAACCAAGCAAGTATATTTAAAAATGAAAATATTCTGGAACAATTTTGACGACAACTTGAGCACCAGACAATCATGGCAGCGAAAAGACGACCGACGTGAAACTGAACTTTCTACAAAGCACCACAGAACGAGATGAAAATCCAAAACATCGAAGCAGGAGCGAGTTAACGAGAAATTAATGGCGACTGAAAAGAGTGATGGAGGTGCAGCTTCCTCCGCTTTTGTCCGAAGACGAATCCACGAGAGACGGACACTTGATTGGGGAATTCTCATCATCATCAGTACCATCTGCTTCGATCATGACAGCCAGGTGGGGGGAGGAGAATTTGGAAACTTTGAGGTTTTCTCTCTGATGGTGCTGGTGAAAGGTCGGCGGATTCCCAGAAGCACCGGGAAACTGATCATTTTCTAGGGTTGCATTTTCAATGGTGATGCATGTAGATTCCAACGAGCTAGCAGGCTTCATGTTGATTTTCGGAAAGTTGCCTGCCATGCTGGAAAGAGTGGTGCTAATGGTGGAGGAGTCTTTGTTCGACTCGGAGGTAGACGCAGTGTTGCAGGATGAAATGGTGTCGCAGGAAGATGCGGCATCTTGCACACGGGACGAGATCCTAGCGTTGGGGACATAAAATCTGCGGCAATAGTCGTCCAAACTCCCTCTCGTGTCGAGATTCTGGCATGCAGAATAATGATGTTGATGGCATAGCTTAGGTGAGCCAGATGTGGAGCAAGCAAGCTGTTCTGCCTCAACCATGGCAACAATGTCACTTCCTCCAGGACAGCATTCCAGAGGGGCCTGTTGCAAAATCCTTGGGTCAGTGGATGTCTGTCTGGTTGCCAGACTGTGAACGCTGAGGTAGTCCAATGTTGAAATTATAGCAGGTTCAGTCCTCTCTTCATCAATGCTGTCCCCAACACTCATACTTTGCTTTTTGTTGTAATGTCTGTACTTTCCGGTTTCTGGTGCACCGTGGTGATGGTGATGATGATGATGATGGTGATGAGATTCCTTTGAAGGCGCCGCCACACTGGAAACTGAGCCAGATGAATCGGCAGCCTTAAAACTGACACTTCTAGAAGTCGGAGGAGAACCGTAACGCTGGAAACTTGATCTGAGGGCCGAGGCATATCCCATACCGGAAGTGTCGGGAACATCAGGGGTCGAAGAGCCTTCCGCTGAACTGGTTACTCGGCACGTCCCCGATACTCCGGGATCGTTTCTGACGTTGGTCTTGCAATTATCAGAAGTTGTTGGGGAGCAGGTGGATTCCCTGATAAAGCAGACAAATCAGTGGCACCCATAACATCCTATTTATTTATTTATTTATTTGAGTGCTCATCAATCCTAACAAGGTGAGGAGCCAACCATTTCCATTACACCTCTTCCCATGGACAGGCAAGCTAAATTGCAAACAGGACACTACTACTATTACCATTATTCCTTTAGCATGCCCAGCAATTACACAGCCTGACTTGTTACATATTAAAATTATGTGTAGTCAGAGTTAATTATAGCTCTTCCTATGATGTAAAGAAACATAAACAAATTATGGACCTTTAGCATTTTGCTCATTCAAAGTGATATTTAAGATGAACACATCCAGAAAGTATTTGAAATGCTTGATTTCAAATTAATTTCCAACAACTCAATCCATTCAGTCATCCTTGTAGATTCAAGTGATTACTAACAACTAACTTGAAGTTAGTCGACCTTGTGACATCAACAGATGAAATGTCAGCAACCTTGACACTGGGTGTGTCCCCAAAAGAAACTGTCACTGATTTGGTGTCAATGCTGAGGTTAGCAGATTCGCTGCTCACACTCGATCTCTTGTCCTGCCTCATGGAAGCAGTAGCCATTTCCACTTGGACCTCCAGACTATTCAAATAACATAAAACAGAAACATCAAAATGTTAATAATAATAGTAATAATAATAATAATAACAACAACAACAACAACAACAACAACAAACAGTAACTGAAACACCAAAATCAATGTAATGGTTGGAGTGACTGTTTTCTTTTCTCTCAATACTGAGAGAGTTTTAGTTTGCAAAGATCACCTAAAATAAAATGATTTACACTTGCAACACTCTCTCAAACTTGACATCAATGCCTGAGCCATTCAACTTATTTAGGGGTTTTTCAAAGATACAAAAGATAAAAAAAAGTCACATAACTTAACCAGCCTAATTGCACCTCGTTAATGCTCAAAAGACATCAAATTACATGGAATAAGTTAAAGTTGAGGACAGCAAATCAAGCCAACCGATTTTGGAAGCCTGAATTTCCTCCGAGCAGGCTTCCAGAAAGACTCTCTGCGATGCACGAGCCAGCCATAGCTCTGTGACTGGCAGAATCCCTGTCACAGCTGTCTTCCCTAATAGCTCCAACCCTGTCCAAATGGCTGCCACTTGCACTGAGGCTATTGGTCATGACGAGCGACATTTCCCCGATGCTCGGTCCAATGCTCGGATTTGCCACTCCGTGCGTTCCGTCCGCCACACTCCTCGTCTCCACGAAAGTAGCTGGACGACGTCAAATGGAACATTTATAAGTGATGAATTTATTTAATATGATAAATATTTAATGCGTCATCCGAGTTTTCAATTTGCAGTTTGGATCAGCTTTTAGCAGTCAGTTACAAAGAGGCCAAGTTGCTAATGGTTTGTACCATTATCGCCATACACTTCAAGACCTATGACCTATCAGTTGATAAATTGATATATGTCTCCATCTTCATTATTATTATTAATTATTATTTTAACATTCCCCCTTCTGCTCTCCACCCATTAGAGTCATTTGAATCACTTCAGAGCAGCTTTTATATACCTATTATCAGGAAAACATTTACTACCAACCATTGCAGTTATTAGCTTCATTTGCTGTTTGTGTCTCTGCTTCATTGAAATCAATTTTCACTCCTCCAGAATTTGTAGTTCTCACACCACATCCACCACTTCTGCAAAGGGAGATAGGAACCACTCCATACACATAAGCCAGCAATATTGGGACACCAATGCCTGCAAAAACACGTGCAAAAATCTTCAGTTCATGTGCGTCTCGTCAGAAGAATATTTTAAAATGAGTTCAAGATTTTGTGTTAAAATTTGTGAAATTCATTAAATGTCACTTCATAAAAAACAAAAATAAAAGTTACCTAAAGAGAACATTTAATATCAACATGAAATTTAACTATTATCATGCAAAATATGGAAATATCTGAAATCCTTATTTATGAACCTAGGGTTATGAACCTAGCATCATGTTTACTGTCGCTTGTAAGTGATCAAAATAAGCATTAAGAACCTATTCGTTAATAGATTCAATAGCCACCAACTCGACGAGATAAGTTGTTTTAACTTAAAAGATCTCATAATCTTGCAATCAGCTTGTAATTCCTTTAAATTATTCAAATGAAACTGCTGAACAAATTCACAAAGCTGGAAGCTTCAGGATCAAAAGTTGCTTTCGAGACCGGACAGGGTATTTAACCGATGAAACACAAATATATAAATCCTCCAAACAAATCTTTCTGTTAACAGACCTGAAATTCTATTTACCCACTGCACAATTAATATTTAACTTGGCCCAGAGGGTTCCCGCAAGTGGACGTAAAAAGTTACAGTTCTTATGCGTGCTTTAAACAGATGTCGCCACCAGCCAGGAAGCACCTTTTCGAGGCAACGCTACATAAATGGCCAGGTGATTGTGTGCCTTCACACCTCGTACCACACGAGGCGCTGAAAAAAATCGGCCAAATGCAAACCAGTTTTGAAGTCTCCTCAGAGAGTGATGCAATCGACAATCACTCGATTGGTAATTCAAACCTCTACTCGGTCGGTAATTGAAATCTCCAATTAAATTCAATTTGTTTACAAACAATAATGACTTTGCAAATAAATGGAAATTGAGACAAAATAATAATCAGAGTCTTAAAAGAAATAAAAGACATAAATATGAAATACATAAAACATGCATAATAGTAAAAGAAATAAGGGACAGAATAAAAATTTGCACCAACAAATTAGAATTGATCCCAAAACCACCTCAGAACACCTTTCCACAATTAGCATGGTAACCAATTAAAAGACTAATTACATGTTCGAGCAAACATAAACAAAAGCATAAATCCCGTTAATACGTGCAAATAAAAAGAAGTAATGAATTATTGGTTGTCATTGTTGAAAATGTTCGACATGCACCCGTACTACAATCACGTGCATCGACACGAGGGATTGAATAAGCGATAAAATAAAACCAACCAACTGTAATGGCTGCCAGGAGAGGAGAGATGAGTATGGAGGAGAGAACGCCTCCCACTGTGGCCATGTTTCTCTTGTGCACTGTCATGTAACTGCACTTGGAATATATCTGCTCTCGGGTAATCGACGATAATATTTTAAGAAAACATCGAAGCAAACTAAATTCACAAGTAATTAAAGTTTTATAAGCCACCAAACTATGCAACATTTTCAGTCAAAAATTTAAAATCTAAAAAACAAATTATAAACTTATATTTAAAAAAGCATTCCCTGCAAAATTATCAGAAGAGAGGAAAAATTAGACATTTACAAGGAAATCGGAAATGAACGCGAGGCAAAAAAGGACAGCATTAATTCTAACCCTTTTCCCAACCCATATAGGAACTCCGATGATGATGGCGGGCACGGCTATGCCGGCTATGAGGGTAATACCCACTGGTGCCCCTATCAAAGTACCCAGTTGCCACAGAATCTTCTTCTTTCGAGACCATGGTTTCTTACCCCAAAATGTGCAACCAGAGGGACTGTTGATAATTTGCTCTTATTTTAGGATAGGCAATTCAACAAATTCAAGCTATGACTATTATAGTTTATGAGAATTGAGGTGTAATATGATCTAATATTCAATCATTTAGAAACATTTAATTCATTCACAAGCAAAAGATTCAAAATTTTGGATTATGACTACTTGTTTCTAAGAACAGAAGTGTTCAGAGCTGAATCATAAAAAACACTCCCGACGCATTGGTGGTTATAACGAGTTAACCATTGAGGCTTGATATTTTCCATGCTAATAAGCAAATTAACTCCTTTCCAAGCAAATTTGAAATATTGATTCAGCTTCTTTGATTCATGTTTGCACATTGTTTCTTCTCTTCAGTTTTTTAAAGGTCAGAAACGTAAATCAATATTATTATTTCTTCTTTATTTACTTATTCCACAAACTGAAGGACTTTCAATTTGATCGACTAGGTATTTGTGGTGTGGATTCCAAGCTGGTGAGGAATATTCGAGAATTGGCCTGACATATATGCAGAATGAAAGTTTTAAAATATCCCCGTCTTTAAAGAAAAAGACGTCATCCATTACAGCGTAGCAAAGATCCCGAGATCCCTAATCCTTTCGACGTGCTGCAGAGTTCGCCATTTATGAAGTATTCGGTTGCCACGACTTTCTTTTGCAGCTTGCTTTCTTTTTGCTTCCCGTGACAGAGAAAACCCGACGGTCGCAGTCGCCACGTGCCGCTCCATCGGACCACTTCCATAATTGAAATTTAAAGGAATAAAAAGTTTGCAAGCCAATCCCTGATGTTGCCATGGATGCCACAAGATGATATTTTGCATAAAAGTTTATTGTGTGACACTGAGCCTTTTTGAAGTCGAGATATATAACGTCAACAGGCTGCCTAGACCGGACTTTTGTTGGACCATTCAAGTATATTGGTTACAGTAGATATGCCACTCACGAACCCACGACGACTCCGGTTGAATAATTTGCGGTGCAGTAGACAGTGCCTAAGCGATCTCTTGAAATTCGCTCCATTGCCTGGCAAAAAGTTGATGCTATGGAGATATTTATATAATAATAATAATAATAATAGTTCATTTTTTTATGGTGCTGTATGCAGAGCGTCAGAGGCACCTCGGTTCTCCGTCCAATGCTATTTTGAAGAGGTGAGTCTTCAACTGGCGCTTGAAGAGTTCGAGCGATGGTTGAGACTGAATGATGGAGGGAAGGTCGTTCCAGAAGGCAGGCGAGGCATAGGTGAAGCCTCGATTGACGATGGATGATCTGTGGACTGATTGGTGAAGATGAATTGCGGAGGATGAGCGAAGGTGGTTTGGAATATGGCGGCGGTGAATGAGTTGGTTGAGATAGGGAGGATTGGATGTGGCTAGAGTACGATAAGTGATTAAGGAGATTTTGAAGATGATGCGAAGGTGTATAGGTAACCAGTGTAGTTGCCTCAGGCATTCAGAGCTGTTAAGGCTGGGATTGAGAAGAACGAGTTCGGCTAGATTATTTTGGGTGCGCTGAAGGGAGTGGATAAGTGAGGCAGAGGTACCGTAGAGGAGGGAGTTGCAGTAGTCAAGACGAGAGAGGACCAGACTGCGTGCAAGAGCAGAAGTTATGTCGACAGAGAGGAATGGACGGATGTGTCTGATAGCCCAGATGAGGTGGTTGCATGATTTTATTACAGAGATGGCATGCTGTTTAAAGCTGAGGTGGGAGTCAAAGGTGACGCCAAGGAGTTTTAGGGTAGTAG